>JANHGL010010883.1:104586-136397 GCA_024611195.1 Ceyx melanurus | reverse complement strand
AAAATAGAAATAAATATTTTGCTTAGATTACATTTTAATATTGATACTTTACATAAAGACTAAAATCACAAATGTAACATCCTAGACAGCCAAAGCAAAAACTGTCTTGACAAGTGTTTAGATTAACAGAAGCTGACAGGCAGTCAGTTTAGACAGATGCAGCATAAGATTAAAAGAACATGGGTACACTAGAAATTAATTGCAAACACATCAGCAAGATTGTTCTGGGTTTCCTTTTCTTCATGGTTTCACATCCAGCTGCAAATTTCATTTTATATGAATATATTGAATGATAACATTACTTAGATTTCCACTTTTAATTTTATATGAGATAAACTATACTAGAAACTGAAGTCAGTCTCAAGTTAAAAAAAAATTAATAAACCTTCACTGTCAAAGTTATTTCTAGTATAAAGCTTCCTATTGTAGTTCCTGTCTGACACTACTCTAAATATTTTAATTACTTATTAATAGCAACTTAGAGGATGAGAACACTGTACAACACACTCCAGAATGTAATGTTATTCCTTTCATCAGGGATCGTTAGAATCCTGAATGCTTTAATTTCCTTTTCTCTAGATTTTCCAGCATACTTGCATATCAAATTAAAAACATGGTTGCTATATTGCAGATTATCTGTCACCCAAGATGTTGTATATCTCTTTTCTACCTTAACAAAGTCAAAATTACAGTTCTTTCCTTGGCAATCTTCTTATATTTGCACTCTACTACTTAGGTTTTCTCTCTCCTAATTTCAAAATCAGATCTGCTCCCAGATTAATTTTTTTTTTTTCATTGTATAACTACTTTTTACACTAAGTTAGCTGCATGAAATCAGTTCTTCTAAGTTTCTCTCCAATACAGCCAATATAAAAACATTGAAATATAGGTGTCATTTTATTCTGCTCCTCTTCTTTTATTTCTAGACTGCAAACATTAGGATTTTTTGGATGTTGCCAAATACATTTTAGGTACTACTGTAAAACAAAATGATTAATTGATTCAGCAAACACAGCAAAATGACTTTTTATAATGTTTCAAATGGCTGTCTCTCCATCAGGGTGAACATATTTGAAAATGAAAAGCATTGAAAAATCATACATGATATTGTGTATTGCACATGCACATGTATACACACAGGTATTTAATACTTAGAAAGCTAAGACCATTAGATGTCCACATATGCCAGGCAACTGAGGTATATTTCTGTATGTCTTTATAGGAAAAGTCTGATTCATGTTTCTCTAAGATATGAATCAGCAGGCCATTTAGAACACTTTCAGGGAGATACATTGCTAGCTCAGCAGGATTGCTGGTGATGAAGCATCATGATGATGTAGATAGAATTGATTTATCTATTAATAACTGAGCTAGATGGTATTTCTTTGTAGTGATAAGCTTTAATTTATGAAAATATGTGGACTGTGGAAGCAAAATATGAAGCAGAGAGCTTAATGATTTGTATTTTAAAAGCTAGCCCTTGTTTCTTTGGCAGTTGTTTGATGCACAGTTTGTGTTCATGTTAACGTTACTTAGGTTAACCAATAAATGGATTTCATTATTGACATCACTCTCCAATGCAACACAGAGCAAAGCAGGACAAGTGGCAAGGGGAGATGACAGAAGCAATGAGGAAGATGTGGATGAATATCAAAGGCCATACTTTCAGAACAGACTGAAATCTTATGTGCTCAAGTGTAGTGGTGTGCAATCATTTAACCATAAAGCTAAATAGTTACTAACATTTACTAAACTATTACACTTTTGTAACAGTGTCCCATCCCCTAGATGAGGTTACCAATCCTGGAATAGAGCTGCAAAACAATTTGTCACTTGCTTGCTGAACTTGTCAATCCTCTTTTCCAGCAATAGCCAGCAGCCGAATTTCTATTTTTGCTAAAGCTGGGTTCAGGCTTCTTTGCAGTGAAGGAGCAGAGCCATGTGACTCAGCCTGCAGCCAGCCCTGGAGCAGTGCAGGATGAGCACTGGAGCAGCCAAGCAGAGAACTGGAAGCCACCTCTGTTCCATGCCCATCAACAAGCAAAGCGAGTTAAACTTGGTCATATTTTCTGAAATGTATTCACTTGCAGTGAAATAGACTCCAATACCATGCAAACATTTAAAACACACAGGGAGTCTTTTGTGCTGAAAAGAGGGTAATAAATGAGACAGACTATTTTCAAGACTTTCAGAAGAGACTGAGTGAACTTACAGTGAAAAAAACGTTGATTCCAAATCTGGTTTACATGTGCAGGAATATAAATGACATTAAAATGCCTAACTCAAAGTTAATTCTTTCATAATTCAACTACACAGTCATAGAGCTGTTAATAAGTAGTTTATTGGTCATAAAAAGGCTATTAATATTGCAGTAATAGATGTTATTAAAGTAATAAATATTCCACTTACAGTGCTTATATCTCAGCAAAGCTAATACTGTTTCACAGATCAAATGTCTCATTCTTCAGTCTGTTGTTACATCGTGAAGGCATTTTGGTGGAGAGCTCTTTCTTCTCTGAGAAGAAACTTTGTAGTTGCAGGAGTTTTATACAGTGATGAAGGAAAACAGACCATGGATGCTGACTGCAAAGTTGTAACTGGAAGTAAAAAGTTTAATTCTTTCACTTGGGGAAGGTGTCTCCTCTTGTCCAGTTCTGAGTCTCTCTGAAAGTAAAATTAAAAAAGAACAGCACACAAGTTTCAGTGAAATTTTGCCTTCACAAATCTATCATGTACTTTATAAACACAGGAAAACTATGTGCATAACAACATTTTTCCAGTTATGAACACAAGCCACAGCTATATTTTCATACATATGTTTATAGTAACGGCTTATTAGAGTACTCAGGACCTATGATACTTGGATTCAACTCCTTCTCCTAGGGGCTGAAACTCATGGATGTTTGTATTGGATCTGACTGAGGCGGAGGTGCTATTTTTACGATAGCACCCCTCCCAGTGCTGTATTTTGCATTGAGAAATGTGCTGATAACACACCCATGTTGTGGCTACTGCTGTGAAGGGCTCACACAGCACCAAGGCTGGTTTTCAACATTCCCCCTGCAGTGGCATGGGGTGGACAAGTTCTTGGGAGGAGACATGACTGGGACAGCTGACCCAAACTGACCAAAGGAATATTCCATACCATATGACATCAGCTGAACTAAGAAAGCTAGGAAAAGGAGGGGTGGGATGGGCATCAGCTTGATTCCTGAAGCAACCGCTACATGTCTGGAGCCCTGCTTCCCAAAAAGGGTCAGACATCACCTGATGATGGGAAGTAGAGTTTAAATATTTGTTTTCTTTTGCTTCTATAGATGACATTTCTTTGCTTTTTCATTAAACTGCTTTTGTCTTGGCCCACGAGTTTCATCTTATTATTCTTCCCCATGGTCCCAGTGAGAGGAAGGAAGAAAATGATAGAGCATCTTGGTGGACACCTGGTATCCAGCCAAGATCAAAACACTAGTGTTACAAACAAACACATATTTAAAAAAACAAACAAAAACAAAAAAAACCCCAAAGAACAACACAAACAACAAACCAACCCAAATGCATGATTAGAAGGTAAGTACAAATCCCTTGGCAATGGTGCAATAGGGATATCAGCATAGAGATGTGAGAGAAGGAGCCATAGCCCCTCTTGTGCCTTTAAAAAAAGTGACGGAACAGTTTTACAGAACTATAGCATGTGTTTGCCAAAAATTCCTATTGAAACAGTCAGTCCCTTACTGCAAGTTAAGTTGGAATGACTAGATTTCTTTAATACAGTTTTGCATACAGTATGAGATAGTCATAGCCTGTCTAGATGCCACAAGTATGTAATACGCTTGCTACGTAAAAACACAATCACACCTATCCAGGAAATGTTACAAAAAAAACCCCCAAAACAACCAAAAAACCCAAACCCATGAGTATTGCCAGCATGTAAATATTGAACCAATTTTATAAGTATTCAGGACTGAGATGGATAAATTCTTACTCAGTCATCTCTGGATCTGATTTTAATATCTAAACAATAGCAGAAGTAGTATAATTTATGGAACACACATTAAAGATGGGGAAAATGATGTGTGACAAAGACTTAAAGCCTAATCATTTAATCTGAAGCAATGTGTTTCAGTAACGAAATGCAAGTTGTTCAGCCACTGTATTTCAGCTACATTAGAAGACTGAAGTTCATAATTTCTAATTTTTAAAGTAGATTACAGCTGCCACATTGTTAAGACCTTAGAAGTATATCTGAACAATAAATCGTATTATTAATAGGATGGCTATGGCCTGTGTGTATTAGATGTTGTTTGTGATTTACACTTAAAGAGGAATTTTAATCAAGTTTACCATTCTTAAAAGTCTGGTTTGCATTTAAATAAGCATCTTTAAAAATTGATCTGTTTTGCTCAAGTATACAATGCTTCATTCTGAAGCCAAGGAGTAATTTACTACACAGTGTCTGTGTAGATATACTGCATTGTATTTAATCTTATAAATTTCTGCTGATTTTTGATGAAAGTATCTGTTTATCATAATTATTGCGAGTTGTCCAAGTTAATAAAACTTGAAGGACTATGTGGGAATTAAACCAGTATAGAATGTTAAACTTGGTATTTATGTAAGGCTATCTGATACCAGCTGTCCTTCATGGGTTTATGAAGATGTTTATTTCAATATTGTCTCTTGTACCACCATTAAGTAGCTCAAATGTATAAAACTTAAATTTTTAGGATTTTTTAAATTAATTCTCACTGATAAAAAAATTTAAACTATATTACAATATTGCAAAGTAGGTGTATTTTTATCACATTTGATTAAAAAAATTAACTGGTCCTCATTTGCATTATGCTGTAACTTTAATAGTGTCTTTGTCTTACTAGTGCAAAGGAATTGCTTTGTTAGAGACATAATTAATTTCTACATTGTAATAAGAATTTTTAAACATTTTGCATACTGTTTCCATACTATACCATCATTTTTAAGAGGTATTCCCTAATTAAGAAGTATTCAGCAGGAAATTATTTCTAAAATTAACTAGCAAAAAAACCTTTAAAAAAATCTTTAATTACTATGCCTTTCAGAAGATGTGAAATGCAAATTGTTGGGTTTTTTGGAAGGAATTTAAAGCACTCTTTAAGATTACATGAAGGGTCTTCAGTGACCTGAAATGAAAGGCTGTGTTTACCATATTCTTTGACAAAAATCATGTTGATTTGCCTTAGAATTAAATCTAGAGGTAGTGAACAAGTTTTCCATCCAAAGCCAGGTCAGTGACACTCCAAATTTTTGATCCACAAAACTATTGCAGAGTAATGAAATGTGGACAAAATACATTTCAAATATTCCATCAGAAACACTAAAGGCACAGGAAATTCCCAATTAAAAATGGGAACAAAAAGATTCAAAGTTGAAAAATGTACTTGATTATTAGTGTATGTTTTCTCTTTGAATATCCCTGCCCAAGCTGAAGCCCTACTTCCATCAATAGTGAGACTAAAAAATTTGAGATTTCTTATTTTTGGCTTTGGTTATTTTGTGACCATTCTCACATCATTCCTCACTTCTACATTTATCAATACTAGCACTGACTAAGTAATAGCACTGGTCACCTTCAGAGATGTTGTAAGAACATTAACTTTCAGGGAAATGCACGAGCCTTCTGATAATAGGCACAGGAGAAATGCAACACAGTATTTCTACTACAGGAATGACTCCAGAGTTAAAGAAGTGAAGAGACAAAAACAGTGTTAAGCAAGTTCATACTGAAGTCAATAAACTATATAATGACAAGAGTTAATGTTGTTCTATTTCACAGTTCAATATAATGTAAGGTGTTGTTGCTTAAAGGAGAACTTTATTGATGTCTACAGATAGACTTTATGGCTTGTCACCACGAGAGCCTAGATACATCTGATTCTTTCTACTCTGGACCATATGCAGTCTATTACATACCAAGAAGGAGGTATTTAAATAAATAAATAAATGAAAAGGCTACAAGTCCTGTATCGAATAAACTTTAACTTTTTAATTGTCTTGCAATGATTGATCTAGTAATGTCAAGGTAATAAGGTTTTTATGGTCCTGAGGAGGATTTAATTAAATTTTTGGAGGTTATTCTGATCTCACCATTGCTGCTTTACCACTTTTAATCTCAACACTTTTATTTTAAATTGTTCTGCAAAATACAATATACTTTTAGTTGACAGCTGAGGACATAGAATAGTCTTTTTACACTGTTTTCCTCTGTTGAAAATATGTTTAAAATCTTTTTTACATTACTCTGAACAAATTAAATTATTTTGCTACTTCAATAGCAGTACTAAATTCAGTCACTTTGCTACTTTAGACAGAGAACACTCAGCATAAGTCCTCCAGTACAATGAAGTACCTCGTAAAGTAGTAACCTGATTTTGAAAAGAAGGCAGCTGCTAACGCTGTCTTTTAATTATTCAGTAAAGGATCATTTGTGATTTAAAGATATCTAAGATTGTTACTCTTCAATAGAATCTACTGATAGCTTTATTAGTTCAGTTTTCTAACTATACAAGGGTAAAATAAAACATAGAATCATAGAATGTTAGGGATTGGAAGGGAGTTCTAGAATTCGAGTCCAATTCCCTGCCAAAGCAGGATCACCTAGGGCATGTCGCACAAGAACTCATCCAGATGGGTTTTGAAAACCTGTATTTTTAAAAAAGCTGTTTAACATTGTCTTCCTCAAGTCTCAGTTTTAATAATGGAACTTTTTTTTAAATGACCTAAGGCAAAATGGACAATTACCACACTAATAACTCAAACTTTTTATTTTTGTTTACAATGATCACAGTGCTTTAGGCACCAAAATAGGATGTGGAGGGAAAAAAATGCACCACAGTTGAACAGAAATTATATAAAAACCACTGTCAACTGAAAACAGTTTGGGGCAAGGATTACCACACTGTTATATGTGCTCTGAATAGTGACTCCCAGTTTACCAACTGGTATTGTTGCTAGTTATATATTAAATTATTAAACGCAATCAATCTGTAATGTGCTCATTTCCTTTCCTTCCAAAATACAGATCAGTGGACTCCCCAGACTGTGATTACTTTGCCTGCAGGAGTGCCTGTTACTGCAGACAGCTACATCTGCCTTGTTCTTTTGGTCTGTGACTGTACAGCTCCTGACACCTGCAAGAAAGCTGTAGAAGTCCTTTGTGCTCTGAGAGCAAGTTGTGTCTTCTCCCCCATAAGCAGGAAAAAGTACTTAGTGTTCTCTTATGGGATTGTGTTATTTGTTGTATTTTCTTTTTGGCTCTATCCTGTTTGATTATTTTTAGTTCATAATCTTATTACTTCACACTTCTGTACAACTGAGCTGAATAAGCTACTTATTCAGCCTCTAAGCTGAATCTATCCAGATCATTTTGAATTTATTTGCTCTGTTCCTCTGTATTTACTTTACTCCTTTCCCAATTCTAAATTGAAAATTTAGGTCAGTAAATTATAAAGTAAATAAAAATTGCCCTAATGCTGCACTGACATTCTTTTAACTCCTTTCTGCAGTATATTTTTTTTAATCTATAATATTTTCTCCTTTATTCAAAAGTGATTCCTTGGGAATTCATATGCCCTTCTGTAGAAGAATCCTTGTCTTATTTGTAGATCAGACACTTCTCTTAAAATCTGCTTTAAAACAAGCACCACAGTACTCTATCTTTAATCACCTGAATATGTATTGTCATATTAATTAGAAGAAAGACAAAAGCCAGTAGTCACAGAGTGCTACATCCCAGACTAAACTCTGACATGGGCTTCTTTTTGGTCTGTGCAAATCTCTTAACCTCCTTGACATTCTGCTAGAAGAGGAATGCACCATTTTGAAGATTCATTTCTGACAAACACTTGAAAGGTTCTGCAGACATGGTTAGCATGTCATTCAGAAGCACAGTCTCTGTGGTCTACATCATTCAAATGTATTTGTTAACATTATTTTGGCTCCTGATTGCTCAATATATTCTCATTTTCATTTTTTGGTCATGAGTATACCCTGAATTGCTCCTTCTTAGACAAAACATTCTGGCCCTGATTATATGTATTGAACCAGTAGAAAGATGCTGTAATTTGACTCGTAACATGTTTCAGAACACACTGTAAAACTCTCCAGCATTTTCAAATATTCAAGCTATGTAATGCAAACATATTTCCAGTGCAGCTCGTAAAATAAATCAAAATAACTGAACTAAACTAACATTAATTTTGTTTTGAGTTCAGAATAGTCTTTTATTTATACTAATGTTCTTAATTCTGCCTTCTAATATGAGACTTACTAATGAATGCAATACATGTTTTGTATGAGCAAATACCCCTAAGAAGATCAGGTGCAGTTTCCAGAAATATTTTTTAAGACTTATTTCTTCCATTCAGTGCACTCTGCTGAACATATGGAGAGTGACAATCACCAGTTATCATCACTTGTTGTTTTCTTTTGGACAGATTCCTTGTAAGAGGTCCTTGTACTATTCAGAATCGGAAAGATCCAGGATACAGACTGTTCTTAGGAATGAATCATGTATTGGGCCACACAGAGTTCTGGCACAAAAACTTCCAATCAGTCAATACTTACTGAATTATTTATAAGGTTTCCTGTGCACTTGCATGTCAGATAAGCAAAATGGAAGGAGTGCTAAAATGAGGATTATTCTTGCTAGCAAAGTTTGCTCTTAAAGTGAGACTAGTAGCTCCTAATTTGTTATTCCTGGAGAGTAACAGCATCACACTTGGTTGACACACAGACAGACGCAGCTGGGTCCCCTGCTATGCACCAGCAGTGCTGCAGAGGGATGTTGTCCACATCAGAATGTGTAGCCAGCACTTACTTTCAAGTACAATAGGGAAGCATGAAATGTCTGTCTGCTTCAGTGCACAGTAAGACAATACTCTTTATTGCATGGAGAGAAAGCTAGAGTGACCCCAAAGTCCTGTGCAAGAGCAAAGGAATAGCTGGTAACTTAGACTCCTACCACGCAGGTCCTCAGTAGGTCCATTACTTTCATTTTGCAAATAACTACAGATATCCAACTTTATCTATTACAATTAAATAAAGGATATCTTAAAAAGTTACTATCTATAAACATATACTGAGTGTAATTGTTCAAGGTGCAGGAATTAAAAAAAATAAATCAGGGCTGCAAACATGAGCAGTTCTGATTGTTAAGTGAAAAAGTACATGCAACTACAGTTAGATAATTCACTGTAGCAATTCATTCACTGTATTTGCATATGTCTAATCCCCGGATTTTCAATAAAATGAGACTCAGCAGTAGAACAAGCTACACATTTGTGTAGGTATTAGCAAGAGTCTGCTTTCTTTTTCCAATTATTTTTATCTGTAGCAATACCCCTTTTTTGCCTTTTATTGTGTGTCTAGGTATTACTGTTGGAATACTGATACTTTCAGATAGTGAGAGTATTTAGAGGTGTGACTGGCACATATGAAAATACAATAATCCCAGTACACCTGAATGCTGTAACTTAAAATGCTCTCAAATGAGAGTCTGTTTAATAATAATTTTTAAAATCTTGAGCATTACTTGCTTAGGTGCAGGGGTTTCTGCTTGTTCAATGTGTTGAAAGATACAGTGTAAAACAGAAGCACTGATGAAGGTGAAATGGAATAAAGCTGACTGGGCAGCAATGTTGGAGAAGGTAATCTTCCTGTTGCTGTTTTCTACAATCAGGGCAGTGATTCCCCTCTACTGCAACAGTCCAAATTGCTTCATGCAGAACAGCTGAGTGGGTCACAGTCTTTTTCTTGCCATGCTGCACACACACATTTCTTTACCTAATGAATCATGTCTCATTACTTCTTGTTCGAGGATCTGATTTTTCTCCTGAAGCAGCTATGTACATTTTAACAGGCAAAGCAGACCTTGAACACCAGAGGTTTTTCACACAAACCCCAGAGGGTTGGTTTATCTTAAAGTGATAGTATTAGAGTACCTAAGGAAGTCAGAGATGGTCTTAAAAATCACAATAGCATAATCACAACACCCCCGGAGAATCTTTTATTTGTGTGAAAGAATACTCCCTACCTTGGTTTCCCCTCCAGCCTGAGCCCTTGCAGCAACTGTCATATTCTGGATAAGCTCAGGGTTCATCTCTGTAGACCTTCAGTGCTCCACAGTCACCTCTCAGCCATCCCGTGTTGCCAGTGGGATGTTTCCAGTAGCAAATGAAAGATGCTTCAAGCCTCCAGGGCCTGTCCTCTTCAGGCACTGATCGGATTAGCAGCAGATAAATGTCAGCCTTGGTAACTTTGCTTCTGGGCACAGCACTGGACACAGGACATCCATCTGAAACTAATATATTGGAGGAAAAGGGGAGGAAAAAAACCCACATTATTGGTGAGTCACAGATACACTGTGGCAATTCTAGCTGTTCTATGTTCATAAAAGTGGTTTTGCCTTGATGGGATCTCTGTAGCTTAATTACTTTCCCCCTAAAGTTATTGTGATTTATCTTCATTTAAAAATTTACAATGTTTGAAGTTCAAAGAAAGCCAGAGAACATTAATATTATCCTTCAGAAATATTGTGGAAATGTCTAATTTTTAAAGGCGTTTTTAACATTAGATTTTTTTTTCTGAAGTATTTTTACTTTTTTTTTTCCAAAAGAATTTTAATTTTCTTTACCAAATTTTTAGACTTCACAGATTTAAACCAAATAGTGTTATCATGGCTATAACATGTTTTTGCTCTTGAGTACACACCTGGCCGAGCCTCTGTGTGATCTAGCACAACCAGACGACTCAGTCTTTTTCACAGAGAGTCCTGCCTCTAGTAAAAGCAATGTGTCTCATTTAATATACTATAAATCTCTGTAAAAAAAATGAATATTTTGGAAAACCTCAAAATGGACTTAAAAAAGAAAGCTCCACAACTGTCATTAAGTGGATGATGCACAACTTCTAATATTTGAGGACAAGTGGTGGCAACAAACACTACACCATTGAAAAAGCACCACATATGAGAGGCAGGTATTCGGCACTTCTGATAGCAGAAGTATTTTGTGACACTGACATCAGATACAATTTCTGATGTATACTTAAATAACCTTTACTTTCATCCCTCCAGTGTAAGAGATTAAAATCTTTTAAGAGCAAGAGTCCCATAGAAATGTAAATACAGTGTATTCACCTCTGACAGTTCAAAAGATTTTGCCCCACCGGTAAAGACAGCTATTCTCTATTATCAGGTTTTCATGCCAGTCATGTCGATTAAAGTTGATAAATAGTGCAAGCCACTTGGGGTAGGCTAAAGGATACAAAAGAAATATGCAATTTATTTAAAAAGGATCATATTTCTCAGGAAATTAAAAACAGACCATATTTGTCTCCGTATTTCAACATCAAGAAAAAAAAAATCCCCCCCTTTTTTTTTTTAATTTTCCTAGAAGTAGTGCATATTTATATATGGTAATTAATGTAATACTGCTTTGCATATACAAAGCAGTGTGATGTTGAAGAGTTAGCACAGTTTCTCTGCATTTATCATAATACTATGTTTATGAAATTTGGGTAATGTATAACAATTCACTAGACAAGTTGTTTACATTTGGGGTCCAGTGACACATACATCCTAAGGAAAAATGATTCCAAGCATCAAAAAGTTCCTGAAAGACTGATATACAGCCTGTATAAATATCTAATATACAAAAGACAGATCAGTTTGATATAACTCATAGGGCGAAATCACTTATAAAGATAGGTATTGCATATACATTATTTTTAGTCTTCTAAAGGTCTTCAGTAGAAATGTCTATTAATTTCAGATTTAATATTAGAAGAGCATTGATTTCTGTTTGCTATCAAGGCAAGGAAGAGGAGTTAACACTGCCACAAAACAAACGATGGATAGGAAAAGCACAAAGCACTATTTTGTATTAAGCGCAAAAAAAATGTTATTTTTTTTAATACAAACAAGCAGAAAGATGTAGTAAAGTAGTGAAAAAAGCTGGAAGAAAAGTGAGGCCTGAATCCAGGAATACTTAATCAATTATGACCTTCCATTAAACATGGAAGGTGGAGATACTTACACCGATGTAATGGAGCATGTGAATATCCAGGAGCAAGAACTTTAAATCACAAAATATTTTCCTCTCTATTGGTCAAATTTTCCAGAAGACTACTTTTATAACTTGATTGAATATT
This sequence comes from Ceyx melanurus, assembly GCA_024611195.1. Classification (NCBI taxonomy): domain Eukaryota; kingdom Metazoa; phylum Chordata; class Aves; order Coraciiformes; family Alcedinidae; genus Ceyx; species Ceyx melanurus. Next base: position 124,214 of record JANHGL010010883.1, on the reverse strand, counting down.
GTAATTAGATTAGTAGAAAAGACAAAATAGCAGAATCCAAGTTGGACTTCTTGAAAAACAAAACCGAAAAACATTTGTGAGAAAGCTTTCTATATAGAATGGAAAGAGGAACATAACTCCTATTATTGAATTATTATTTTTTTAAGTAAGAAAAAGTCTTATGCTTATAACAAATGAATAATTAAATTCACATTATGGCTGTAAAAGTACTTGAAAACCTACACATTTTTGGCTAACAACATGAACTCTACTGCCAGTAAAGTTAAAAAGGCCAGCAAAGACTTAAAAATGAAAATTATGTGGATTTAGAAATTCCATACTATGCCCAGTGTGCATTAGTGTTTTAAGAACATCATGCATCCATTTACATTCCTGAACTTATTTTTTAGCTATATATTTCTCTCAGCAGCTGGAGTAGTTGAAATCTAATTCAATAAAACTACATTATATTTCTCACAAACCATAAAAGAAAGAGTTTCTAATTTCTTTGGCACAAAACTGAAGGGTTTTTTATAATGAGATTCTTTTTAAAGTGCACAAGGTGCTAAAATGAGTGCACCTATTTAAGAATCATTCTACTACTGCAGAAATCTAGCTAACTGAGCAAGCTAGTATACCTTTTACAGCAATTTAAACACAACTACCTTGGGTCTACTTATTTGCCTAGATGCTTATCCATGATAAAAACACACTGTACAGAATCAGAATTCAAACCCTGATGAGAATTCTACATATGTGTCTAACTATGCCATTATAATTGATTTAATAAGAAAACCATTATGTGTTAAGAGAGGAAGAAACTCTCTTATAAATCCTGGCATTTTCCTTAGGCCTCAAAGTGTTGTCAATAAATAAACTTGATATGATGCAGTTATGTAAAAATGGTCAAGATCCAATTTTGCACAGAATTTTATTTATTCCTTTTTTTTAAAAAAAAAAAAAAGATTTAACACAGTAGTCTACAGTTTTTAGGGTTTTTTTAGGGAATTTAGTTCATGAAGTTGCAATGAGAAACACTTGAATACCATGAACTGAGAAAGGTGATAGGCTTCTTTGCAGTTTTTAGATGAAGCAAAGGGGATGACCCTGTTATTCCTTATATCAATAGAAGCCATGGCAGGAAAATAAATTACTACAAGGTGTTTTTAGATTATCACATTTTTAATATAAACTAATGGAAGTTCTACTAGCAATAGTTACAATATTGTATTTGCTCAGGATTTCCTATATTTTCCTACAAACTTGTTTCTAGAAAAAAACCCAAACAACAAAGTAGCTTACACTGCTCTTGGCCCTTTTTGTTTATTTGGCAAATCACTTTTATATAAAAAGGTAAAGGATTTTTTCTAAATTAGAATACATAAAAAAAGAATAAAGAATATTTCAGTGCTGCAAGCTAGTAGTCTACCAAAATAGTTTAAATTGTTCATATCATAGAAGCAATATGAAGAGCACCTTGAGTGTTCAGAAGCAATTACGACAGTGATAACTGCAGATGAAATGAAGCAAAATGGGAAAAATTTATCTTCATATATGCTTTTCTACATAACAGAATGGCATCCATTTATCTTACTTCTTTTTCTGTTAGACTCATTAGTTAACTGGCTTCAGAAGCAAAATATGAATGAGCTGACAAATTGTTCCCTTTGACTTTTGCACATCCAAGAGTAAATACCAGATTTAACATTTAATCATTTAAATCAGCAGATCTGGCTACACGTTAAGATGTGTATATATTAACCCAAGTGTGTGTCAGTACATAAATGTTTCACCTTTCATGTGTACTTTAAATACATATGAGGATAAGCAGGTATCAGCACCTTAATTTTATCCTATGCATGACCCTAAACACAGAAGAAAAAAAAAAGAAAAACAAAACCAAAAAGAATACATTTGTTATTTAACATTAGTAAACAGAGACTTTTAAGGAAAACAAACAAACCCACCTCTCAGTGCAGGGCCTAGTAGATCTGAAAATTCAAACCCAAGTCTGTGCCCTACTCACCTTTACCTCCAGTTATCTACAATCACTCATATGGATTTGCAAAATACTTGGCCTACTGTCATCTGCCTTTATTTTTAAGAATAATCTCCATGTATACATCTATTAATCTTATTTTTGGTGACAGGAGTTAAAATAAATCCTGATGATGTCAACAGAAGGAAAATTAAATCAGAGTTTGCCAAAGATGGGTCTTATGGACACACATCATTCATGACTGCTTTAATGGCAGTCCAATTTCTGTATGTTTAATTTTGAGTCATCTCAAAAGACACCATTAATTGGTATTTTTAGCTCTTAAAAATTCCGATTTTTTTTCACAGACAGTCTCAAGAACAAACAAAATCCCTTCTGTCTTAAGAAGATCTTTACCTTTTGTGTTATGGTTCACAGTTTTATAAGCTGTTAGATTTCTTTAATTTTTTTGTTTTCATGGGTTTCAGGCACAGAATAGCGTATAACATTAGTCTTCTAAACATTTTTATTCAGCTTTTCACCACAATTTTCAAACTTCTCATTGGTCACTGAACATCAAAGATGAGTACCTCTTTCCAGCACATGCAGTCTTAAGAAGGTGAGAATATTTGGTTTTGATTAATCTCATAATTTTAGCGTTATTTCTAATATACCCAAAATACATTTAAATGAATTAATAATAGATTTTATTATTATACATGCTATATGTACAGATGATTGGTGATATCATTATTTATTTATCACCCTTAGCATATGAACTAAGAGTTAAACCTTCCAAGACTTTTCCTGGCTTGCTAAGAATCTTTAAATAATGGTTTTGATTACAACTCCATTTCTTAAATCCCTCATCCCTCAAAAGAGCTATTAAAAATGTTACTGTTATAGAAATCTACAGGTTTTCCTGGAATACTCTGGAGCTATGCCTTGAATTTAACTTATAAAAGATGAGTTCCAGTCTGATTCTTCCAGCCTGGGGTTTTCCGTAACATAACCTGAAAATTCTCTTTCTGTTTTAGAGATTTTAAACTCAGTTGCCCCATAAGCCTTGGAAACTGGGAACTGGGCTGACCTTAAAGATATTTTCCAGGCCTCTGTTAATTTCCTTTCACTGTATCTTGCTTGACCAAATGCTGCTTTTCTTTTTTCCTCTTGTTTTTTTCACTGACTTCTCCCAAAATTCTTTTCCTTTACATTTTTAGTTTCTATAATCTGAAAAAAAAAGCAATAAAAAAGCAAAAAAAAAAAAAAAAAAAAGCCTAACTTGTCTCATGCTCTCTTATACAGCTTGACTTTTAATATATATGTACAGATCTCTCCAAGCTGTTCAGAGGGAAACTCTTCAAGAGTTAGAACAGTCCAGAGGCTGTCCAACCTGTATGGGAAGCTCCTCTCCAGCTGACCTATGCCGCAAATGACATCTAGAAAACAATTTTGAACTATAATATACCCTTCTAACTTCACATGCTTGACTTCAGGGTCATTTTTAAAAAATATTTCAGGATATGCATTAGGGTTTGTTTTTTTTTTTCACTTTGAGTTTGTACATCTAAGAATTTACCACAGAGAGCCCATGATCTCAGTTAAGGCCTGAAAATGTAAGTGGTCTGAAGCACTGAGGAAACTGCTATAAACAAGAGTATACTTTTGTTCTGAAAACAAGCAGACCCTACACCACCTTCACAGAATAGATCTAATTCAGGACACATTTTCTTCACACATATCTAGTTGAAAAGGTTTGTAAATTGCCTCTGGAATAAGCTCAAAAGAAAGTTATTTCAACAAATACGCATGTAAACCTGTGTTCAAGATTATTTTTTTCCCTCTTTCTCATAGTTTATTTTTTCTGTTTTAATGAGGGCATCTTTTTATACAGATCAGCTTTTTCTTCTGGAGCCTACAGCAAAACATAAGAAAGTTGATCTGTGGGACAGACAGCAAATAGATTGCCTCAGAGTCCTGAATTCAGCTTCCTACATTTCATTTCATTTCATTTCATTTCATTTCATTTCATTTCATTTCATAAAATTCATAAATAGTGTTAGTAAAAAGCAACTGCATTCCTTTCTCCTTTTCCAGTATCTGTGAAGGGGTTCTGGGATATGCCAGCCACTAAATTGATCATGACATACTAAACTATACTTTACATACATACGATTCCTAGATCCTATATTTTCATTATAAAAAGTAGATACTTTAATGTATATACTTCTATGTCAAACTTCCCCAAGAGCTAATAAGGTCAGTACTCCTAAAAATGAGATTGTTCTGATAGTTAAGAGACTGGTTACCTAAATTAAAATGTAAGTATAAGCAAAATATATGTCCTCATATTTGTTTTTCATACGTTTCCTTCCAGATTTATATCTGAAAGATATTTGTACTGCTGACAGTATTTTAATAACTTACAATGAATGGATTTATACTTTCAACTGATTCAGTAAATAGGGGAAATTATTACAGAAGAAGGGTTGTGTTTATCAGACTTTTCCAATGATTAATTCAGCCAAGAACTGGATTAAGGTCACACTCAAAAAACTTAATCACTACATTATTCTACCCATAAATTGAAGATGTTGAATGAAATAGACTACCAAAATAACAATATACTCTTGAGAGATTATTGAAGAAAAAGGTTAAAGTAGAAGTTTTGCATTTTCAGGGAAATCTGGGAGAAAAAAAAAGTAAAAGATAATTCATCCACCCTACTATACTTCACAGTATCACAGAGTATTAGGGTTTGAAAGGGACCTTAGAGATCATCGAGTTCAACCCCCAACTACTACTTATAATAATATAAGATTACTTTAAATAACTACTTATTTAAATAGTTATTATAATTGCTTGGATATTCTCAAGAAATTATTATTAATTTTTTGACAGCCATGGAGAGAAAGAGGCATTCTGATCAGCTTCTCTTAAGACTACTTTCAAAAGGATCTTTCAATAGAATATAAAAAGTTTCATAGGGAAAAAGCTTCACAGGGAGAACAGTATCTTTTTGAAAGTAGAGTTAGATTGCAAAATAATACCCCAGGGGCAAAGGCAGAAGTTGGAGTATTTATGAGGAGCATTCAACAGTTGGAGTGAGAAAAAATTTATATTGAAATGCCAGAGTGATAGATTCCACATTGTTCTTTCACCTTCATATTTTGCATTGCTCTTTTGCATTGCTCACCACCAAATCTCCTTTTTCATGCTTCAGCATTTTATATATATGTTTTTTTTCTTTTCTATAGCTAAATATAGTTTTAAAGCTTCATTGTGGTACAGGAATTACATATGCAGTGAAATCATGCAAGGGTCAAAAAATGACCGTGTACTTTAATTTCATCTGCATCTAAACAAAAAGTGCACATTTAAATTTAAGTTGTAATTAACACTTGGAGTGCAGTAATTTATATTTTACTGTATATTAAATGTGAACACAAGTCTTCTAGGAGGTTAAATCTGTAAATCTCTCCAACCTCACATAGTGCAATATTTAATGTAAAAGACATGGGTTTTTTATTACATTTGACATGTACTTTGGTATGTAATTTAAGATATCAAACTAATTTGCTGTAAGAGCCACATCAAAGACTTGGTGTTATAACATGCAGCCCTCAGAAAAAGTAATGAAGAACTGTGGTACTTCAAATATTTTTATGTTTATCCTTCATTTGATCATATTTTTTTAAATATCGGCAATAGCAAGAAGTTTTCCAGCCCTCATCTACTTGTTTGACATTCTCCACAATGAAAATATTATATTTTATATCAGTACAGCTGGTAAGCCCCTTGCTAATGAAATCATCTGAGAAATTTTCTTCACTCACCCAGGTTCATATTAATAGGCATCAGAGATCACAAACACAATAGATTATCAAACCAACTGAAATTACCATTGTTATAAATTAACTTCACCTTTATAGCAGAGACTCTTGAGATTAAAAAAAAATGAAGCAGAATGCAATGTAATGGAGAAACATAAATTTCATAAGTACTAAGAATGTATATGAATAATGCCTTTAATATGCTCTTATATTCATCTGAAATGAGAGCAAAGTAATAAATTTTCCAGAGAGGCTTAGCATAATAATTTATTTGAGAATGCTAAATTTATCTTTAACCTGTTTTCTTCAATTATATTCATTGATGTGGATTGGAAATAAAGTGAGCAATTCTCAGCGTTTACAGCATTTTTGTCATCTCAAACCAAAGAAGAGCAAGGTAAGATGATTTTCTGCTTTACTCCTCATGTATCCCCCCCACTCCCTCAAAATAATATAATGTGTAATTTTTGAAATTAATGTGTAATTTTTATAATGCCTATTCTAAACATTAATATATTTAAGACTTGGAAAGTCAATGTTGATATGAAGTCACTTTCTGTGATAAATGGTGATATGAGGAACATGTAGTAATTAGCAAAGCAGAAGAGAGATTGCCTTGTTACTTTTCTGAGTCAGTGAACATCATCAACTTTATGACATAAAGCCACTCTAAAATCCTTATTTGTTTACTGTAAAAGCACATGTAAATGCCTTCAGGCAACCGAGCTTCCCCGATTTGGGGTATGAGGAAAACCTTTTCCTGACAAACCTCTCCTGCACCTTACTGGGACTGTAGTCCCAGACACAGCTCTTCTACTGGCAGTTTTTCAGTTCTTCTTTGATGCCAGTTTTGAAATAAAACTTTTTTCCTTCTTCCTGTGAACAAAAGAAAAAAAAAAAAAGACAACAACGATTTTTATAAAATTAATTTTAGGAGATTAATGTTCCAAAGAAAGTAGTAAAGCATGGATAGCTTTAGCACCACTTCTTCCTACTGGTAAAAACCACAACAGAATGCAACGTTGTAGAAAATATGTTGAAAGACTAAGAATAAACAACTTTGTCTGAAGTATTCTTTAGGCAAAAGTATTTACATGGGTATGTCACAGAAGGGAGATAGTTATTTTGTGTGAGTCAGACATCAATGCTAATATCACAGCAGACAGCTCTCTAGATCCTAGACTATGTTGGACTTCAACTGTATTAGATCAAAGTTTACAGTAATCAAAACACATCTTAGATCTAAGGAATAATACCCAAACCATTAAGACTGAAAAGCAAGTTATCTTAACTCCAACTTCAAGAGTATTAAAATATAATATAAATATGTTATTCTATATATTGTGAAGCAAGTTCCAGCTTAAATAGGAAGCAGCATTAAAGAAAACCAGCCTTACTCTACTATATAATTTCATTTAGAGTGCAAGAGAAAAAACAATGCTGATTTGCATGCAATTAGCTAAACTAATGAGCAATACCTGTGAAGAAATACAGTCGTTTTATAAATTCTTTGTTGTTGAAGAAAAATGTTGTCAAGATTGTGACAACAGTAACTTCTATGTCCAGAAGGTACACACAAGCAATACTGTACAAAGTATGTCTGCTCACAGCACAGAATGGATGAAAGAATTATTCTGGAGGCATAGGCAACAGACTTCAAACCACGTGTTGGACAGCATGTGCTTCTAAAACTATAGTTTATAAGACATTCAAGGTCACAGTCACTTTCGAGAAGCTCAAATAATTAGCCATATCAATACCTGTGCTCCGGAGATCACTTCAGTCATAGAGCTTTCTGCAAAACAGGCACAAAAGGAGTTCTCAGAAGGCAGCACAGATAAATAATATTTACTTTTCGCTCTGCCGAGATGCTTACATTGTGATTACCAACTTGATGTGTGAGCAGCATAACTTGGATCAATCAGAAGGCTATCAGATATGCAGTCTCTGACAGTAGGTGGATTGAAATCCTTTTCAAACATTTGGTTGTTCTCAGTAGCAGCTGAACATCCTGTTGACATACCAACATGAACAAGGTTAATAATCATTGCTTTTTATATATACTTTCACCACTAACCTTCTACCTCTACCTTTTTTTCCCTACTCTGTCAGTAAAACTGAACACAGAACAAAGAGTGACGCAAACTAATTTTAGTTTTAAGTGGGCAGTTTTCATAATCTTTCACAATATCAAGGGTTTAACAGACAAACAAATTAATATTTTTTAAACTAATTAAAGCATTTCCTTCTAATGAACCAATTTGAAAACTCTTGGAAAGGTGGAATTATGCCTTTATTTTTAGACAAAAAAATAGCCAATGTTTATGTCTTACTATAAAAGTTATTCTACCTTTACTTCCTTTCAGATCAGGTGGTTGAAAAGTAGTTCAAAGTCTACAAGATGTCTCTTGGTCTTAAAAGTTCAACATTAATAAGGAAATATGACAGTTTACTTGAGAGGAGCTTTTAAGACAGCAAGATTATTATCTGATAAATTTTCTTATCTACATAGTCTCCATAAACTCGAAGTGAAAATTAATACAGGACTGTAAAATATATTGCATGCATAGGAAAAAAAAACACATAGTGAGTTTCTTCTAACAAGATTTCATTCATGTAATACAATTACTTTCTTCTATGCTTAATGTATGCTCTAAAAGAAGGAACAGTGTTTGCAACAATGAAAATTTGGACTCCATATATAGAAATTATTTTGTAGATGTGTGACTAGTTTTGCCTATATAAAAATGTCACACCAAATAGCCAAATTAGGGGATTAAGTATCTTAATTCATTCTTTTAAACCAATATAAATTTTAGAATCTTTTAATTTTTTTTTCCAAAACATACGCAGACGAGAGACTAAACAGAAAAAATATCCTCTAGGAACAGCATAAGGCTATAATAGAAATCTTAACACTGCAGAAAACGAATGGCTATAAAAAAAAGATCCAACCCTGATCAAGTGTTTCACAGCAGAATGCCTGGCAATGATTTTAAACAGTAAGAACATCCGTTGCAAATTAAAATTGTTCATTTAAAAGCCTTGTAATTCAAACAAACAAATAGCAGTTTTGATCATTGCTCAAGTTTGCTTAATGTATCCTATTATTAAACATATACTACAATGTTAACCTGCTGCAAAACCAGGGCTCTGAGCTATTAAGGCCATACAAATAACCAATACATCATAATACTCCACCATATTCTCCAAGCCAAAAAGAGTTATCCTGAAGCATCAAGACTTAGCTTCACTGTTCTTATCAACTGGAATTACCTTTAAATTTTATTGATGATAACAACATTTCAAACCAAGACTATTTCAGACAGTCAACAAATAAAGTTGTCATTTAACTTTTCTGTGTGCCAGAGTAAAACCCAGTTTCTCAGTTTCTAAGAGTACATGCACTTGGTCATAAACATCTACTATCTATTGAACTGAACCAGAACTCACAGGCCTCTTAATCTGCTATACTTTAAAACATTGTGTCTACAAATTTAGATGAACAGGACTTTCTTATCACTGTTGGTAGACACTAATTCACAGCATGAGATAAAAAAAAAAAAAAAAAAAAGAGTTATGTTTCAAACGGTGGTTTATACTAATTTACTCCCTTGATTCTATTTATGCTATTGTCAAGTTAGAAAATGAGTAGATTGTAAATAATTCTGAATTATGCTATCTGTATCTGTCAACTCAGTTTCTTAAAAAGATGACACAATAACAAATGAAATATTAATTTGTATTCCTTTACAATTTCTCATTTGCTCCCATTCATCTACATTATAAAAAAAAAAAAAAAAAAGAGCAGAATTTAGATTTAATTTCTACATGCTCTACACTCTGTGCTGTACTACAGATATGATTAATTTGAGTACCCCGTATCAGCCAGGAATTGCAGTTTCTTGATTCAGCACAGGTATTCCTATGCACACAAGCAAGAATATGTGGTTTTTCTTTAAAAATAATAATAATTTAAAAAATTAAAGAGAAATAAGATATAAAAAAGGAAATGTAAAGTGTACAAATGAGAATTAGACAATTCTTATTTTCTCAGGGTAGAACTTTCACAAGCTTAAATTTTCTTCCTTAAATAAGTGGTAGTCCTGTCTGGTGTTTATAAGGATTTAAATAGATGAAGAAGATAAAGTTTTATCTCATGTCAAAAGTGTATTTGTCCATATACATTGGCCCCAAGAAGCGTCCCACAAAATTAAAAACTTCAAGAATATATCATTGATCCACTTTTGTGTTTTTACAGACATAATTCAGAATAATTAAGCAAGTATTTATGTTCCTGCTTAAGTACAAATCAAATACCAACATGTGTTGCTTTTCTTAAAACAATCCAAAGGTAATAAAGATACTTAGACTATTCTGATTATGTGTGATTCCTATTTTGAGGAAATTGCGGAGAAATATGGGTAACAGCAATGTGTCAGTTTTAATGAGCCTTCCCCATAACAACTTTCAAAGTGAAAATTAAACTCATTGACAAGTTTTTTAAACTCAGGAATACAATATGCAAAGATCAAAAGGTTAATTATACTTGCTGTCTTCTTCAAATAGATCTAGTCAAATTAGTCAAAATAAAAAGTTTTAAAAGCATCAACAAAAATATTTTAATGTCATTTTATATTTTCTCACTTTCCAAAATATATAAATATTTTGAGGTTTTAAATTCCCTTTTAAGCTAAGAAATTTGTATATTAAATAATTTTGATACAATGGGCTTCTTTTATTCTCCTACCTTGTTTCTGCATCATAGGCAGCATTTTAAAGAGTAGTTTTATCTTGGATACTGATTCTAAGTATATTAGTTGAAGATGGTGGATGCTATCTTGAACTCAGAACAAGACTGTAAATGAGAAGCAAACACAAAGTTTCAAATGTCCCAGAAGACTATGTTCTCATTCCAGCATTACTTGTTTATATTAAACAAATATTCCAAAATCTTCTGTCTTTTGTTTCAGTGAGACTTTTTTCATAAGCTTAGAAAGATCCTGGCAATGCAGAAGATACAAATCAATAGTTAGGACAGTAAATTATTTCAGAGCAGTTGCCACTCTTAACCGAAAAGGCAAACACATTACATTACATGATTTCTGCAGAATTCAAACTCATTATCAATTTAATGGAGGGAATGAGAAATATTTGTCAAAATCCTGTGTTCACATCTTCCCATTGGAATATTAATTCTAAACATGTTATGCAGTGCACCATTGTAAATGTAGGTGGATTGGCTGCAGTAAAGAATCTTTTGGTGTCACTTTCAGATTCAGCCTTATTGACACATGGAGGTAAGTTGATCCACAAAATTTCAGCCTTAGCTTCACATTTTGAAGTAATTCAAAAGAATCTGTGATCTACAGTGACAGTGCTCCATGATGCACACACAAAAGCTGGCTCTTCAGATACTGAACTTCAATACAAACAAAACCATTTATCCTGCCCAGAAAAATTAGAGAACTGTGATTTACCCAAAGAGCAATTACGAATAGAGAATTATTATCAGCTGCACCATGCAATCTCAGCTGATGAAAGATCACTTTCAGAATGGCAGGGACATAAAGTGTCTGCTTTACACTGTTTATTAATTTTACAACAAAGGCTGAAAAAAAAATAATCTTATTTTCCAAATATATATATTCCATCACCAATACAGATGCATGTGTGCATGAAATTATGCACACTGAAACAACAACTTATTTATTTCATTTTATTCATTTTCTAAAATACTTGTAAATAATATATTTTGGTCAGAAAGGTTTAAGCAAAAAAAACCATCAATTACACAGCATTCAGCACACACTTTACTGTTAGCTGAAGGAAATGACTAATATATCCAGTGTCATTTGAATGTCTTGTCTTCTAATTTATTGTGTTGGAAGAAGCTATTCAGCTCAGAAACTTCTAACTTCAGGGGACAGACACAGTTGATGATCCACAAGCCTAAGATATTAATATATAAAATGAGTTTACTCTCAGTCACTACTGTAATTTTAGGAAAAAGCTTTCATGCTATCCAAGAAAACCACAAGAAAAAAATGATACATCTTGCATGGAAAGCCAGCCTGTGAAATCTGCATTTGATGCAGCCAGTTTATTTTTTCCCTTGGTTTAATTCCATTAACTTGATCATTAATTGGCCACTGGTAGGTACAATAATAAAGATCCCACTGTTCTCATCCTTTCAAATGCTAGCTACACAAATTAGAAAAGGCTGCATAAGTACCATAAAGTAAAATGGCTTCTGCTGAAAAATAATCTGGCAATTTATTTCTGCAGTTAAGTCCATTGCCTACTGTTTGAACAAAAAATTGCTATTCATAAATATTGACTTTCAAACAGCAGCTATGGCAGTGGGCACAATATTTATGCTTTTTTGTAACAATATTCTGGAATCAATACAGTCATTTCTAAATGAAAAAGTGTTATATTGAAAGAGAGGTGAGATGTAAGTACAAAACACCCAGAATACAGCCCTTAATCTCTTTGGTGGGTTTTAAAAGGGTTTCAGAATCTCTCTCAAAACATTCACCAAAGTTAGGCCAGAAGAAGTCAAAGTAATTTAGATTCAATCTCTTTTCGAAAATGAAATGAAATGAACAGAAGTTTTATTAAAAGGAAATGAAGAGGAAATTGAACTTTTATATTTCATGGTGCAATTGTGATGACAGAAAACAATATTAGTTGATAGAAAGTTTAGAAGATATTTATAAGTCTATGATTCTGTACTGCGGGAGTTGTGCCATAACAGTGCAGGTAATTTTAAAAAGTATAATGGAGCTGTAGTAGAATTACTTGTTGGCTATTCAACACAAGTTCAGAATATAGAAGTTTTTACATTCTTCTGATCAAGAATCAGAAGCATTAATTGAAATGTGTACTTCATGAGGAATTTTCACTGGAAATGCTTGGTGGTAATGCAAATTCACCTGCATGAAAGCTGCATAGTGCTGTATCATTATGACATCAAAAACTAAATCACTTGAACTGAAATCACTGGGATGAGGAAGATGGTTAATATAATGGAAATGTCATAATTTTGCCATGCAGAACAACCAGAATGAAAAGGAGTAAATGTTCATCCAGGCACAGGTGTGAATCACAGCATGTCACCACAGAAAGAAAGGAGAAATATTTGCATTTAGTCCTAAAATTAAATGGTTCCATAGTTAATCTATTAGGGAAAGCAATGCCTGGGAAAGAATACTTCTCTTCAGGGGCTGCTCCTTATGGTTGTGAACTATATGCCCTCCTCTGACTGAGGACACAGTTAAGTCACCTGCCATTTATACACTCTTAACAAGAAACTGCTGTGAATGGTCCTTCTTAGACATTACAGCAGATGTTTAGTCACAAATTTTCAGAAATGTCCATTAATTTTGATCTCTATCACTTCAGGCTACATATGTATTTTTAAATGCAGTACATCAAAGTTGGTGATTATGAAAAAATGGTCCTGATGACTCAACCTGGGTCTCTGAAACAAGCATCTGAAAAGATTGCAATCCAACAGATAAATTCAGAGAAATAAATTCAGATAAATAAATTTCAGACACAAAAAAATAGTAAGCTACTGTTTTTTCCTCTTACTGCAATGTAGGACAGCCAAAAAAAATGTTAATGTTTGACAGGTAAAAGGAATAAAATTTCATTCTTCTACTTTTCTGCAACGTATATGCAGGTAAAGCACTCACCTTAAAAATTAATTAAAAAAAGTAATGTAAGGTTTCCTAGTGTCGAAAAAAGTTCAAAGTTAAACTGTTTCCTTAGCCTTAATACTACAGCATTTCTTCATAGAGAGAAATCTATTTAAGAGAGAAATCTATTCTGACTCACACAATGAAACATAAAATAATGTAGTTTCCCTAATAAACATGTAACATCATAATAGCTGACAAACAACTATACGCAATCAAGATTTACCATTACAATTCATCATTTTTAATTCTTCTATTTTACGTGTGAACTTAGAAAGTGCTCTTTATCAGAAGATTTTGCAAATACCTGAAATATTTTTAATATATTTGTGTTGAAAATAGCTATCTATTTCTAAGCTGTTCCAACTCATACAATAGCATGCAGTACCTGAGAGTTAATGGTGAATGATGACAAGAAAGAACTGCATTTTGAGGCAGTTTCTTGTTATTAAAAAACAGGCAAGAATGTTTTATGATGTTATTGGTATCCATTGAGACAACCATGGGCTAATTACCATCTATGAGAACAATGAAAATGTTGGAAACTAGCACATTACCTGTCACACTGATTTGTCTACTTATCAGTTCATTTTTGATCAACAGATGACATTAAGAACCACATTTATAAATTAACATTAAGTAAAGACTTGCAGAATGGGATATGCAGGCAGATGAGTGCATGATGGCAACTGAAAATCATCAAACTGACATCATTAACAATTAAGAAAAATAAAAATTAAGTTACAGGAAAATGAACCTGAAGAAACAGAAGTGCTGAAGTTAATTATTTTTCATCTAATGAAAAGAACAAGAATAGATTCTTCTGGCTCTTTCCAAATACAGAGGAACCTTGCATATAGTGTGTTCAGACATTTTGAAAACATCCAGTAGTGACACTCAATTGCAGCTTTCCAAGCTATCTGAAAACATTGTAGAGTAGAATGAAATGTGTCATACTGTTCTGTACTATCACTGTGAACACAGCCAGCTTGTATTTTTCAAAATTAGTTTCATCCTCATGTGACCTTCCTATGTACTCACCTTGAGTTTATTTAGCAATGATGCACATGATCTTCCAATTTAATCTTTATAAAATACTATTTTTCTTGGACAGAGGTATAGGATGGAATTTTAAGGACATGTAGAAATTGTGACTGGAATGAGGATAACTGAGTGATAAACATTTGTTCTGTGGTGGCTGGACAAATAACAAATTCATAATGATCACATAGCCCCGTAAAATAGCAAGACTTGCTATTAAGTCTTTTTTATGCATAGCTTGCAGAATAATCAGAAACTCAGAAGCAGAAAGTATAAATAAAAATATACAATGGATTTAATAAGGATTTAATAATTCTCTACATCACTAAGAAAGAGGCCACATTCTAAACTCCATAATATTAAATTAATTCCAAGCATGAGGAATGTCTTTCATGGTTTTCCTATTTGTAAATCATGAGGTGTTCACCACACTCTGGGGATGGAGCTTTTAATCAGTGGACACAGATGTCCATTATAAATCCTCTGTTTGCTTAGTAGTATAATAGGTGAACTCACAGCATCTTTGCACTATGATAAATCTGCAGGCTCAGACAGAATGCTCATGATTACCTTCTAAATTCTTTCAAGGTCATTCAACATTATTTCATGCTACATAACATCCTTTCTCAGTCCATTTCACACTGAGAAAAGATCATGATAAACATTGATTTCTCCCTGATGGTATACCTAAATTCCACCACATAACCTCACCACACACTCACATGATACACCGTCTTTTAGTCACTTGATTCTGAACTATTGAATAGAGCCTGAAAATTCAAAAGCCAAATATGATAAAAAGAAATTTGGTACAATTATTTTAAGGCATAAAATAAATAAAGAAATAAATATTAGAGAGAAAAAAAAAAAAAGGTATTTCCAGTGGGAAAAGCATTATTGAAAGCAGATAAAGAAAACCTCCACAAAATTACTCAACAACCTGCGAAGTGAACCAGTAGAATATGTAGAATCCTCTGAACAAAGGATTAATTAAAAATAAAATATGTTCCAAGTCCACAGTTAACACATGTCCACAGAAATGCACTTCACATTGTTGAAGATTTTAAATGTTAATCCCAATAGTAAAATTTAGACTGTTGTTTTGAAATGTTTGAATTAGCTCTCCCTGAATTACCACTAAAAAAAAAAAATTAAAAAAAATGAATGCCTGAAAGAGTACAAAGTCCCAGCCCTACATGTGGTTCCTCAAGCATTCTGGCATGAAAGGAGTGCAGAAGGTGCTAATAATAGTTCTCTCAAGAGTAAGAAATAAGATTCCTGAAAGAAAGAAATATTCACAGGCACAGACAAAAATTAGCTGCTTGATTTCTACTGAATCTTATTGCCTCAGGTGACTCATTATCTCAATGACTTCTTGTCTATTCAGAGATTTAAGATTAATGGATTAAATTCCCTGAATTCTTGGTAAATTTATTAGCTAATATGATACTCATGTTTGTCATTTGATTAAAAATTGCTGAGAGGCAATTTTATCATCTTGTAATGACCAGAATTCTCTTTTAGTCCAAATAACCATTTCTCACTGTTTCAGGAATAACCGGGACAACGACAGCTCCCCAGCAAACAACTTCTCATGGTCTCTTGTACTGCTTGTGACTTACCCACTTCCTTTCTCTAAGCTCTATGAAAAGTCTGGGTTTTCTTTCCCATTCCTACTTAGAAATCCTATTTGGACATAATTAAAAGTCCCCAAAGTAGTCAAGATGTAGAGAATGCACCAGCAATGGGTAAGATTCATATCATAGAATCATAGAATGTTAGGGGTTGGAAGGGACCTCTAAAGATTATCAAGTCCAATCCCCCTGCCAAAAGCAGGATTCACATAGGGCATGTTGCACAGGAACACATCCAGACAGGTTTTAAAAATCTCTGGAGAAGGAGACTTCACAAACTCTCTGGGCAGCCTGTTCCAGGCTCCATTACCTTCACAGTTAAGAACTTCCTCCTCATGTTGAGGTGGAACCCTCTATGGTCCAGTTTATATCTGTTGTTCCTTGTCCTATTGCTAGGCACTACAGAGAATAGGTTGACAACTTCTATTTGACACCCACCCTTCAGTTATTCATAAACATTAATAACGGCACCTCTCAGTCTTCTCAAGACTTAAACAGCCCCAGTTCTGTCAGTCTTTCTTCACTGGGGAGATGCTTGAGTCTGTTAATCATCCTCGTAGCTCATCGTTGGACTCCTTTTCAGATATGCTGTATACCGTGCAATGTTACTCCTTTCGAGTTGAACAGCTATTAATACGATTTCTGTTAATCAAGAAAGGTATTGATTAAGTTTGAAATAAAATATGTCATGGCAAGTAATATTTATCCCTTGACCTCTACCTCCTGATATGGCTGTAACAGTCACATCATGTAGGAAACAGCACCCTTTATGAGGGTGATAGATCACTGGAATGGGTTGCCCAAAAAGGTGGTGGAGGCCCCATCCCTTCAGACATTCAAGGCCAGGCTTGACAAGGCACTGAGCAGCCTGACCTAGTTAGAGATGTCCCTGCTTATTGCAAGGGGGTTGGACTCGATCAACTTTGGAGGTCCCTTCCAATCCAATACATTCTATAATTAGTTATCCTAATGTGCTATTGCCATTACTCATAATAAAACAAATGTTTCTAAAAAAGCTTTTGTAAAAATTAAACAGTTTCACTTTCCATGAGACCACCTTGGGAGTAAGTTTTTACTACTAGTGCCATACTACTACCAGACTCGAGTTTACTCTGTTCTTGACACACCCTTCATTATACAAGACCTGTTTATTGAATATCTATCTGTATAAGGGAAGACACTTTCTTTTTTACTACCCCCCAAGAAAGCAATACTTCTACAGCATAATCCTCAGCTCCAGTGACAAGTTTAGGAATTCTTGCTTGTTGATCATCAAGTTTAGTAGTAATCAACAGATTTGGCTAACTTCTTTTTGAAACTCATTTACAGTTTCAGTCTCCAAAGTCTCTTAATAGCAATAAATTTTGCAAATTAACAACATACTGTGGAAAAATGTAGTTCTTTTTATCTGCTTTAAACCTGAAGCTAAGTTTTTGATAGTCTATAGCTTTTCATTTGTTATTTAAAGAGAGAGTATCTATAGCTTTAGAATATGTCAGAAAAACATTATAGGTACATTTTGAGATGAAGTTCTGAATACATAAACACAGACATACACTATTCTGTTTAAAGCCTGAGCTTTTATTCCTCACTCTATTAAATCTTCCACTGAAGTCAAGTGTATTAATCTGATTTACACCTTGGCACTATTACTAATGCTGCACTTGTGAAGGCCTCTGTGCAGAGAATAGGAGGTTGTCGTTTTCTATACCTGCAATGAAACTGTAAGCAAAAACTCAACATTAAAATGTGAAGCAGTCTGTGGTAATATTGTGGCAATATTTATTATTTTATACCATGAAGAGAAGCATGTATCACTAAATATAACTGAGAAAGTAAATGAAAATGTATTTTTAAAGGCCATCCTTAGCTGTGAATAGATGTAACACCCCACATCTCTTGATGATCTCTGTAAAAGTCTGCAAGACATGCAATTTGAAAAATGTTGCTAGAACATTGATGTCATGCAAGTACATTTAGAACATAAATCAATGCCCATTTTTCTCAGTGCAATCTCTGCTCCAGTCTAATCTCTGTTTCATTCTCCTTCAAAAACTGGTCTCCAAGTGCTTGTCAGAACATAATCTACCATTTAGAACACTTATTTTCTCAGTTATCTCTTGCTTTAAAATTGAGTATCTGTGGCTTTCTCTCTATAAAGCCCAGATCACACTGATGATATGACAACAACAACAAAAAAGGAGTACAATTAGTAATACACCTTTGTTTACAGGTTATAGCATGTTGTCTGGCATCAGCACAAGGATGGACAGAAAGCAGCATGGGTGCAACAAAATCTCTGAAACAACAACTGATAAGTAATTTTGTAGACATAGTGAACAGTCTTCTGAAACTGTCAAAGTTTTTCTAATTTTGAAAGGAAGGAAAGTGCAAGAAAATAATTATTATCTATATTCATGATTTAAACAGAATAAAGTTTGAGATTATTCAAGTCAGGCAATGAGAGACAGTTCTCAAATTCTAGCTGTAAAATTCAGCTCCGGGTGACCATATAGATATATGGCAATGTCCAGATTTATGGGGTAACAGTATAGACAGAATAGACATAGAGTCTGCTTGAATCCTTGCTTATTTTATTTCTCAGAGTTAAGAATTGTAACATTATATACATAACATCTCTTTGGTTCTTAAATCACTTTTCTGTCTATAATGGATATAAAAATAATAGTATCCTATTCCAGTACTACAATATAAAATGGTCTAGGCAGTTTTATCCATTTGACAGTGGAACTCCCTTGATCATTATGTATAACACACTTGTTATTTATTTGCAGAGGCTAGAAAGCAAATGCACTATTTGAGAATAGTTCTTTAATGTAAAGCATTAAATTAAAAGCTCACCCTTGGGACTTTCATAGAATCATAGAATTACTTGGCTGGAAGAGACCTTCAAGATCATCAAGTCCAGCCATTAACCCTACACTGCCAAGGTCCCTAAACCATGTCCCCCAGCACCACGTCTACATGATTCTTAAACACCTCTAGGGATGGGGACTCAACCACCTCCCTGAGCAGCCCATTCCAATGCCTAATCACCCTCTCTGTAAAGAAATTCTTCCTGATATCTAACCTAAATTTCCCTTGGCGCAACTTCAAGCCATTGCCCCTTGTCATCTTTAACTAAGGCGAAGAGGTCGACCCCCACCTCCCTACAACTTCCCTTCAGGTAGTTGTAGAAAGCAATAAGGTCCCCCCTGAGCCTCCTCTTCTCCATACTAAACTATCCCAGCTCCCTCAGCCTTTCCTCATAGGAGAAACTCTCCAGTCCCTTCACCAGGTTTGTTGCCCTTCTCTGAACCCGTTCCAGTATCTTAACATCCTTCCTGTAATGAGGGGACCAAAACTGGACACAGTACTCCAGGTGAGGCCTCACCAGTGCTGAGTACAGGGGTACAATCACCTCCCTGCTCCTGCTGGCCACACTGTTCTTGATACA
>JANHGL010010883.1:91194-103709 GCA_024611195.1 Ceyx melanurus | reverse complement strand
GATAAAGATGTTGAAGAGTACTGGTCCTAACACTGAGCCCTGGGGAACACCACTAGTGACCGACCGCCAACTGGATCAAGCTCCATTCACCACCACTCACTGGGCCCAGCCATCCAGCCAGTTCTGGATCCAGCAAAGCGCACATCCATCCAAGCCATAGGCAGCCAGTTTCTGCAGGAGAATGTTATGAGAAACAGTATCAATGGCTTTGCTAAAATCAAGACAGACAACATCCACAGCTCTTCCCTAATCTACTAGATGGGTCATTTTATCATAGAAAGAGATCAGGTTTGTCAGACAAGACGTGCCCTTTATACGTTTTACTTTTTACTTTGACTGCAATAGTAGTAAATACCCAAGATAAAACAGGAAGTTACTATTTGAAATTATGTCATTTGATAGTAAACTTTTTTATTTAAGAGCAGATATCCACCATGTCTTTATTTTACCATGTTTGTAATTCCAGTGCTAATAGCTCAGGTGTTTAAATGGCTCACATTAATACAGTATTTATAATTTTTACAATTTAAAATAATCTCACCTATGGGTAGTACTGCTATCCCCATGTATGAGGTTCAGCTTAAAACACAGAAAGGTTAAGGTTCCAATTTTTAAAGACTGCCTTACTCATCCTATAGCTCAAGAACTAATCCAAATTTTTTTTTATTTTTTTTTTTTTGTCCTCAAGAATGTATAGGACTTGGCAGATTTTGACATATTGTTCAGGTGTGTCACCTGAACTACAAGTCTTGCCATCCCAGCTAATCTGCTCCACCCAAATTATCTCAGAACCAAGTGTTCTCGGATCATGAATCACTTAAGTATCACATCCATTCCCATCTTATAAAGAGCCCAAATAATTTTTCATCAGTGTGGTTTTGTATTATTTATGTAGAACTTATAAAGTTTGTAAGGGGATTGCAGCAAGTAGCAAATCAGATTCTATTTTTGTAAAAATTACTGCTATGCAAATGTTTGCCATAGAAAAATCATTAAAATCATCATCTCAGTCAATCATCTCACAACAGAAAGCTGCACCATCTCAGAGGATGGACAGAAGGAACACAAAGATGATATCCCTTAGGACCTCCTCGGTTACATATTATTCAGATTAACTAAAACATGACCACTATACAAGGGTAGTTCCTGAACTTTGATCAATAGCCTTTTTTTTATACTTCTGCAAAATGTGTAGAAAGTTTTGATTCCTTTTTTTTTTCTAATGATTAAAAAATAACTTTTTTTTTTTTTCTGTTTTAGTTTGTAAGGACTTATAATATAGAAAACAGATGATGACAAATATTTTACCTCTTTTTTCTCAGGAGGGATGGAAAGGTGTTGACAATATACAGGATAACTAAAGGTACGATGTACAGTTAGCTTTAAATCTGAATCATGGTTTGATTTCAGTAGTGCAGTGGTGAGTAGTTCGTCCAGCAGTTTTCACACAGATACTTAAAAATTACCACTAGCTGTTAACGACATAACTGAAATCCATCTCTAATAAAATTTCTGTTACAAATAATGGAAAAAATGAAGTCAGAAACCAGTTGATCTTGTAATACTTCTAAATTGAATGTCAAAAATCTTGTAAACTGAGCATTCTTACAAATTTCCGCCAATTTCTCTTTTTTTTTTTTTTTTTTTTTTTTTCAAAAAGACTGTAAAAGTGTCTTAGATTTAAGCATCCAGCCAGTTCCAGTCATAGTTTACTTTAAGGATGAAAATCTAATACATGCAGTTTATAAGTCTTTTATTTTCATGTTATGCCTTTATATTTCTATAATCTCAAAGTAGCTGAAGAGATTATACACAGTGGAGATTCTCCTGCTATGCTTTCTGTCAAACAGCTCATATTCTTTCTTTAATTTCAATTAAAATGTGGTGCAGGATGAAAATATGTTTCCTCTCCAGCTAAAGAGAACAGGAGAGAGACAAGAAGGGAAGGAAGGGAAAGAGTGTTGTATCAACGCAGGTTGAATTCTGTCTATATTTTAGGAGAAAACCTTAATCTAATCAGACTTCATCTTAGATCTCCTGATTTATCCAAACATGACAAGTGGATGGTAACATTGCTGCTGTTTTTGGTAGAGGAGATGCCAAGTGTTATACTCCTGCCATCTCTTGTTGCTATAGGAGTGGGGGAGAAAACTTACTACTGCAAGTGCATTAGGTACATTAGAAAGTAAAATTGAAGTTTAATTTCAGAAAATATTAGCAATGACATGAGATTTTTAATGAAGAACCTGAAAATCACTTTAAGAAAGGAAAAGGAAGGTAAGGAAAACCTTTCTTCTTTCCCAGCAATTCCATTATATTGTACTTCCGTGCATCACTAACACCGCACTCACCTTCTACTTTAACAATGGCAAACTCAAGGATCTCACACGAAATAGGCTATTTCATCCAAGATGGTTTATGATGGCCTAAGGAGTGACTAGAGCATACAGCAAGCAGTCAGTGCTAATGACAGCAAATCATTTTTATAAGACTAAAGGTTGGCAATGAATTTCAATTACAGAGTGCCAGGATGCCCAAATGAAGGTACCTGATAACAAGCCTGAAGCAGAAAGCTTTTGCATATTTCCTCTTTAGAATTTCAGTAAAGCTTTTTAGCCTTTAGCAGTGATTTTTGTTTATTTTAAAACCAGAAGCCACTAGATGAAATATTTTATGTGGAATTCCATTTTTGCTTCCCTTCAAGAGAAACTGTGTTCAATGTACAGGAAAAATATTAATGATATGTCAACAGTTATGCAATTAAAAAAAATATAATCCCCAAGCTCCTTGCTTTATATGTACCTGATCCTAATAAGCATCTCTTTTAAATTTGCTTTTTATGTAGAATATGGTTTTAGTTAAAAGTAGCAACCCTTATGACAGATTTTGTTCCTTTAAAGCAAACACTATTATTCTCGTCATATGTATTTAACACAAACGCAAATAAATGAAAATATGTAAGAATTAAAAATTACAGTCTTGACCTTGTAAAATATCTGCATATTCTTCTGGGAGTTTTCAGTTATATTAGTCTTCAACAGTCAGTTCCTCCAAACTCCAAAAGAATCGTAGAATACTACACTGAAAGGGACCTCAAGTTTCATCTGGTCCAAACATTCTTGTCAAAAGCACAGTCTAGACAAGTAGGCCCAATACCCTGTGCAGCTGAATCTTAGATATAGAATGATTTTATATTTTTCTATGGATACAAGTAACCTCTGAGGAGATTCACAATGAGAACACCCAGGGAAGTGGTAGATTCCCTGTCATTTTTAAGATTCAGCTGCATCTGAATTAAGATTTAAGATTCAGCTTAAATTCAAATTTAAGATTCAGCTGAATCTACCACTTCCCTGGGTGTTCTCATTGTGAATCTCCTCAGAGGTTACTTGTATCCATAGAAAAATATAAAATCATTCTATATCTATGTCTTTTTTTAAAAAAAAACCCATAATTTATGCTTTGTTCCTTCTTTGCTAGAAGGAACAGTTGTTAGTTGGAAATACAGAAATTTAGCATAGTTTTCCAGAAGTCTAAACAGTCATATCGCTGCAAATTTACTGATAATGGGGGTTTCCATAGGGATAAGAAGGGCACAAAAAAGTTTTGCTAGTGGAACTTCATTAGCCATTAAATTAATAAGTCAGGAGAGAACTCTTGGTCCATCCATCAGAGTTTTCTTGTTTCTGCAGGATCAACATCTGCAAAATACAATTGTTTAGCTTTTGTAGGCAAATAGAACTGAATCCGTTTGAGGAACTCTGTAGCACAGAATCATCCCTTACAAGATGACTGTGTTTTAAGTTGTTGAGTCACCAATACAACTCTGTATCACAAAGAACCTCCCATATTGATAATACTTATCTTCTGCTTGTAACTTGATCTTACTTAATGAATATTTATCTTGCAAAGTCCAGGAGGAAGTCTTCACGATTATTTGCACAAATCAATTTTATTTCACTAGAAAAAATAGTTGTCTTACCTGAAAAAAAATGTTCCACATAGTTATTAATTAAAATCCAATGCTTCTTGAGTAACATTAAGCTTCAAATATTCCTTTCACTGTGTTATAAGGGGAGTGGGTTCTGACTGTTCATAAAAATGTTTATATAGCTATAAATTCAGATTATTAGATTAATACATAACACTGCAAGAGTCCCCTTGAATCTCTGAACTAAAAGCAAGAAACAAACGTCTATTTCAATGATGTATTTACAGTAATAAACCTTTAAAATAAAAACCTGACTATCCACAATAGCTATAAGAACCCTAGTGGAATCATTAACTTTTTATATAGTATATTGCACAATTTAAATATAAGCAAATTTATCCCATATTTTATGAAAAACAATATGACAGTTTAATAAAACAGTCTCGTGGGACTGTATTCTCAAATATTAGTGTATTAAACAGTCATTTACTGTGATTTCTTTGCCCACATGCACAGTAAAACCAAGCACCTGAACATCCACTATCTCATTAAAACCAATAAATAACTATGCATCTTTTACTGGCAGGTGTCTTATAAATCTAAAACCAGTACAAACTCCTTCAGTTTTCACTTTGCTACAGGTACAGCAGTAGATAAAAGTCTTACATTAATTTATCCCACAGTATGGATCTCTGTGTTGTTCTCTCTGGGCAAATATTAGCTGTGGATTTCCCTCCCTCCTCTCTTTCCAAGAGAGATCAATTATTTGATTGATCAATTAGATCAATTCATCATATTAATTGTTCTGACTACATTTTCCATGATACCTACTTTTTGAGCACCCACATTAATGTTAATTCTGAAAAAAAACATATCCTAAGTAAAAAAAATGTGTAGGAAAATGATGTTAACATCACAATCCATCACATCAAATGCTAGGGCCACTAGTTGCACTATGAGCAGAGGATGCTAGAGGAAATTGTCATCCAGTATCAACATAAAGCAACACTGATCAATTCACAGTGATGGCTCATAGAAAATCCATAAAATCTTAATCTTTTCAGTTAGTTCAGGTTTACTGAGAACAAGTATCCTAGTTGACCTCTATAGTCATAGAAGAAAACAGATTCAACAAATGTGCCTTGAATGAGAGATGAGTTTGTAGTCAACTAATTTCTCAAGTGAAAATACCTCCTGTATAAATAATGGTGGCATAAAACACTGTTGCAATTTGGCTCTTAATGGTATTTCCAGAGGGTAACCAATGCCTGTTTGTTCAACATAGTAATTCAGTTACATTAAAATAGTCTGCCAAGTCATTATGTTGTCACTAAAGCAAAACCTTCATTTTCAAGTGCTGTAAATCCTAAGAGTAGAAGGATGCAAGGTGTGCTTAAGTTCAGTATGACACTCCTGACAAACTGTACACCAGTTTTCAACACCACAATTTTCCACACTGTAATGCACAGCTAAGGAGCTGGTTCTTGTCAGTGAAGAAGTGCAAAACCACTTCCATACTTTTAGAAGACAAACAGACATTAATAAAACCCAGGTGTGATACAGTTACTTTGCAGATGTTTTCAAAAATTTAAGTCCTAGGAAAATATTCCCATTTTGTCACAGGAAGCCTTGTCCAAAATTCTCAACTGGTTTTTGTCTAGGGTTATGAATGACAAAATATGCTATTTTTTCATTACAGCATGAACAAGTAGATGTTTTCTTCCCAAAGAAGGAACTGTCAAATTACCTCAGCCTCATTGGTATTTCAGTCTATCCAATTGCTTTGTTCTGTGTGAACTTTTCACATATCTGTTGAGAACTTATTTGTAAAATATAAAAGTGATAATATGTTCATGAAAAAAAAACTGACTAACAAGTAAACTGGCTTGAAGAACATGATATTTGAAAGAGCACACTTTGGTTATTTGTTAATTATAGATTTGCTCCTACACAGCCTGAGATTCTGAAATTTATTTCAGTAGGACTCCAGAATAGATTGGTTTGGGGTTTTTTTGGTTGTTTAAAACAGATTTCTGTAATAATAAATATAATAATTCCATCAGTTATGGAAAATGTAAGCTAACACTTTGTTCAAGTCAGATAGGCTACTTGCAAAATGTGTACTGTAATATTGGTGGATGTAATTTTCAAATAAATAAAATGAATAAAGCTAGATTCCCATTTAATCCCTCCTTTAACTAAAAGGCATTTTGAATTCTACAGTCAAGAGATACAGTCAAGAGATACAGTCAAGAGATATGTAGTGCTGGGTACAAAACCAGAATTTGGATAATAAAAAAAAATAAAAGAGAGAGACTGGATAGGACCTCAATACTAATCCTCTTCTATCCTCTAAAATAAACCACAGTTATGTCACTCTCAGGAGGCACTTCTCAACTCTGCTCTGAATTTTTCCTAAATTTGGAGACTGTATCCTCCTTAGTCATTATATCTAACCTAAGATGTGCTTGTTAATATTGTTATTCTTATCCTCTCTATGATGGACATAATGGAGTAACATATACCTACCCTTTTATAAAAATGGGTTTTGAATAATAATACTAAAACTGTCCTGGTTTTGAATGTTCTTTCCCTTAGGCTAAACAACTTATTTTTTTTCCTTTATTTTTTTTAGTTCAAAAGATATGCACTTACTTTTGGAAGCTGTCTTAGTGGCTCTCTTCAAATGTGTCACAAGTATGTGTTCTTCTTGAAATGCTATGCCCTAGCCAGGACACATTACTTCAGTTTAGTCTCAATAATGCTGAACTTCCCATCTTACTCCGAGTCCACCTAACTACATGAATTTATACCTCAGGGAAGCTAAGACAGGAAATAAATAGATAAAATAACTCTTTTGCAGTTACAGACTTACCTGCTGTTCTGCCAAGACACATCTCTTTGATTCCAAAAATCAAAAGGTATTTTATTTTTCTCAGATGTAGAACTGTTTGGAATTATGTGGAAAATGGCTTTTTATCACCTTGAGAGAAAACATGAATGACACTTTTTTCTTTTCACTAACTTGTCTCAAAAAGGATTTGAAAATGCTTGGAAGAATACATTTCATTTACAAACTACTAGATTCTTATGAAATGCCCTCTTAAACACAGTTATATATTTGATGTTTTTCTTCTTTATTCTTTGTATACAAATGACTTATTTTGCCCACAAATATAATTAATATTTTTATTAATAATCATATATAAATATAATCACTATAATTTACAAAAATAAAAATAATTTTGTACAGCCTGTTGTCCACAGAATGAATGCAAAGTATATTTCATTTAAAACTTATGCTGTGAATTTCAAAAACTTCAAACTAGCTTGGATAGATGCTCAAATAACAAAAGCACATTATTAAAAATAATTATTTTCATTCCTTTTGTATGCAATCTATGCTGCTAGTCTTTTGGGTCTTGGGTATTATTTAAAAGCATATAGAAAATAAAAAATGTGTCCCAGGAATGATGGAATCAACTTGAATATTCCATGTTAAATGACTTAACCTATCATTTGGAAATAAACTCTAAGTAGACTAGATAGGAAATATAAATCTAGTGGAAATAACATATCCTATAAAATATCTGTTTAATTCCAGAAATCATAGGTCTTCTCTCAAAGAACACCACTATGAGGTCTAGACCCAATCCAAAATGCTTATCCCTGCTGCAATTAAATAGAATCAATAATCCTCTTTTTTTTTTTTTAACTTCTCAGTTTTTTAACTTCTCAGCAGTTTAGATGACTCTTTTCAGGTTTATGTTATATATTACTTGTGATGCTTTCAGATGTTCCCACTGGTGAGGTTGGACAGTGAGATAGTAGAAATAAACTTTCTATCAGCTCAGAGCATACGAGAGGAGAGGCATCTTCTGTGAGTCACAACCTATGCTCAAGCCAACACATTTTTTCTGTAATGAGTTTTTTTGTAGAGGAATATAGAATAATAATACAGTAACAGTAATAAGCATATAGTAACCATACATAGAGTACAATATATACTATACTATTATGTATATGTTAATACATAATAATTTAACTTCTTTCACAACATCTCTAATGCTAAAGACTTAGACTAAGTGATGTGTTTGTTACTCATAACTAGGAAGTATACCACAGCTTCAGGTCCTCATTTTGCATATCATAATAAAGGACGAAACCACATTGAGGTTTCCCACTACTTTTCTGTGGGCTTTTTTTTCGATCACAATAGCTGCAACACTTTATGTCACATCTGATAGAAAACTAAACATTAATGAACATACGATACAAGTATTTCTAACTTTTCCAAGAACTGTACTATACCAAGATTGAAAAACTTTGGATATGCACTGAAACCCAGAAACAGTAAATGGGAGTCATGCCATATGCCTTAAAACATCTCAGATCTCTGTACAAAACATACAATGTTTTTTGGAAACAGACCTGTGAGTTGTGAAATTTTTCCCTGTCTTCAGTGAGAAGAGCACCAGAGTGGTAATTATTCCACAGTATGAAGCCCCCCATTCTCAACCACAGATCCTTTACCAAGCCCCTCATTCAATTTGTGTCCAGTCTTCTTCAGGTTAGAGGACATATTGCAGAGCTAGTATGTTTTGTCAATAAATGCACTTAGTTTTCTCCCTTCTCACACATATGCATGGGGAAAATTGCACACAATGAGACTTGTGCGTTTTCATATCTGTAGAGTAGTGTCACAATTTTTAGACTTGATATCCTGGAGTAAGTCAGAAGTAACTTAATCCTGTCCATTCTCTCTATGCTTATAAACTGACCTGTATGAATTCAACCCCCTCAACATTAAACTATAAAGTAGCTGAACCTATCACAAAGTATTAGAGATGCTGATGATTGAGAGAACTAACCAGAAATGTTGCCTCAAACATGCATTGAAAGTGGTCATAGATAATAGAGGTCTCCAAATTTTTCAGCAGATATTACATGACCCTTGAGGGTTGACCTGTGGCACAATAAGTTGACATTCTATTTTAGTGTTGCTGCTTTTAAGCAAAGTATGTCAATCACACCATATTATTTCAACCAAAATTAAACAGGCTTACACACATCAGCAAATGCTCTCTGGTAATGGATAAGTGTTTCATATGTTGCTTTATCTGCATTTAAGTCCAAATTTTAATGAAAATACCCTGACACTTTTTTTAATATTCACTTAACATTCATTTATCACTTCTGAAGTGCATCATATCCTAAGTGAAGAATTTATGAAGTTCATATGCTTCTTACATGAAACCAAAATATTTTGTTTCTATATAAGCTGAATGATAAATATTTTTTTTAAGTCAGATACAAACAAGATGTATTATTTAATTATTATATTAATAATTATTCTAATATAAAAATTACATTAATTTGGGATGCAATATTCTACTGGAGGCTCATGCTACATGATATTTGCTATTTCACTTAATTGGCTCAAAAAGCCTTTATTCTAGCCACTCACCACTAGTCATAAATAGGTAGTTCGGACAACTACCTGTTGTTTGCAATCTGTTTTTGCAATCCAA
The DNA here is from genome assembly GCA_024611195.1 of Ceyx melanurus. NCBI lineage: Eukaryota > Metazoa > Chordata > Aves > Coraciiformes > Alcedinidae > Ceyx > Ceyx melanurus. The sequence continues at coordinate 94,247 of JANHGL010010883.1, read as the reverse complement.
GAACATGCCAAGGCTGCATGGTCCTGAGCAAAGTCCACAGAGGTCAGTCATTTGAGGATTTCTGAAAAGGTCCAGTTTACTTCCTGCTTTCATGAGTCTTACTGAAATACTTAGTTTAGATATATGTATATCATAACTAGTAAATGTACATCTCAAAAAATACTTTTGATTAGTTATACTATGATAAAGTGATCTATATTTTAAAAAATGGACAAGAGTTTACCCTTGTTTTAAAATAGCTTCAGCTCTTTGAAATTTTCTACTCAAATGTATTAATTACAGTTTTTCCTTTTAAATTAACGTATGTTTCCATTTAAAAGTAAAAAAAAAATAATGTTTTTACTATAGCAAAAAATAAAATAGCCCAATGTATGACTATAAAAATGTTCACACTGCAGTGAGAAAGGCTGAATTGGGCTGTAGACTGTAGCTATTAAAGGAAGTCATGCAGAAACATGCCCTTTAGCATGACACTTATTCTAAATTATATTACCCCTTTAAGTGCTTATTTCACCATGTGAATCTTTAAATTAAAAAAGAAGTCGTTTTTGGTATAATCTGGAATTGGCTTGTTTTCGTCTTGTTAACCTGCAACCTTTTGTCAAAAAAGGTCAACCTAGTTCACTAACCACCTAGGCATAACAGTTGTTCTGTTTAAAATCCATCACCTCTGCTCTTACATATTTTTCATTCCCCCACCCCCCCAAGCTTCAGGTTGCTTCATGCACATTTAGAAATCTGTGCAGTATAACACCAAGAGATCAAGACAAATGGGAGGACAGTGTGATCTGTTCTGGGATGGTATGGTGTGCTATAGCTGAGCCTGACCAAAGGCTATATGTAGTTATTCTGCTTCAGCTGCTTCACAGTTGTAGCAATGTGAGGCTTTTTTGATAGTTTTAAATGTTTAGTTTTTGCCAAACAAATACAGGCTGCAACAAGGTCAGAGTGATTATTATTACTGTATTAAGTATCAAGTTGGAAATTAATATAAAAAGTAAGCAAACTGTTTAAGTAAGGTAGTAATCTAAAAGCCTCTGTATCAATTTGGGTGCTTAAACACAGGCACGTAGGTGTGAGTTGGCCTATCACAGAATGTTGGGGGATGGAAGGGACCTCTTAAGATCATCGAGTCCACCTCCCCTCCTGCCAGAGCAGGACCAAAACTAGGGCACATCACACAGAAATTACTTTCAAGACAGGTCTTGAAAGTCTCCAGAGAAGGAGACTCGACAACTTCTCTGGCAAGTCTATTCCAATGGTCCACAAATCTTACAGTCTATTATCTTACAAATCTATTGAGGTGGAACTTCCTGTGCTCGAGCTTGAATCCATTGCCCCTCATCACAGGGCACAAGTGAAAAGAGGTTTTCCCTGCCTTTTTGGAGCCTAGCCCTCATCTATTTATAGACATTAATTAGATTCCTTCTCAGTCTTCTCTACTCCCGATTAAAAAGCCACAGGTCTTTCAGCTTTTCCTCATAAGGCAGGTGTTCCAGTCCCTCACAAGCCTCCATTGGACTCTCTCAAGTAGATCTCTGTTGTTCTTGAACTGGGGAGTCCAGAACTGGACACAATACTCCAGATGAAGTCTCACTAGGGTGAAGTAGAGGGGGAGGAGAACCTCCCTCAGTCTGCTGGACACACTCTTCTCAAATGCACCCCAGGGTACCATTGGCCTTCTTGGCCACTAGGGCACATTGTCGTCCCATGGATAACTCCTTGTTTATCAGGACTTCAAGGTCCTTCTCCATGGAGCAACTCTCTAGCAGATCAACTCCTAACCTGTATTGGTGCATTTTATTGTTCCTTCCCAGGTACAGGACTCTGCACTTGGTCATGTTAAACATCATTATGTTCCTCTTTGCTTAGTTCTCCAGTCTGTCCAAATAGTGCTGAATGGCCACATAGCCTTCAGGTGAATCAGCCAATCCTCTCAGTTTCACATCATCAGCAAACTTGCTGAGAAGACACTCTGTCCTGTCATCAAGGTCACTGATAAAGATGTTGAACAGGACTGGACCCAGCACCGATTCCTGGGGGACTCCACTAGCAACAGGTTTTTCAGTTGGATTCTACAACACTGATCACCACTTTTTGGGCTCCATTGTGTAACCAGTTCTTAATCCATCACACTGTCTATTATTCTATCCCACAATTCCTGAGCTTGCTCACACGGATGACTGTGTCAAAAGCCTTGCTAAGATCAAGGTAGACTATATCCACTGGTCTCCCTGCATCTATCCATTCAGTCACAACATCACTGAAGACTACCAGATTAGTCAAGCATGATTACCCCTTGATAAATCCTATGTACACATTTACTTCCGCTCTGAAGAGCAAAGTAGGTGGGAAAAATGTAGTATGACCAGAGGTTTAGTTCAATTGACAGTTTTGGTTGAAACAAGGGTTTGCAAGTATGTAGGCTGGAAGTAATTTACTGCTATGCAGAAATGTAAGAAGAAAATGAAAGGATAAGTCATGCTTATCTATACATATATTCTATGGGTACTATCAGGGTGGACAATACCTTACTGCTCTGAATGATGCCCAAGTCTGAATCCAGTCCTACTTCACCATCTTTGGCACAACATTGCTATGGGATCAATATGACTCCTTTAAAGGTCCCTAGCCTCTCAGGCATGCTGTTTGGAGCAGAAACCGTACCATCTGATGTTTTTTCATTTGCAAAGTAATTATCACAGTAGGGCTCTGTCTCAGCTTTGAGCCCCTGATACTACTGCAATCCAAATACAATATAAGAACAACATAACCACAGGAAGAAACAGGGTAATGAAGTAAAGAGTAAAAAATAGTATAGTAAGATAGTAGCAACATACAAATACTTTTATTTCATATTTAAAGAAAATATTAAAAATAATATTAATCCATTTGAACCTATATCTGAACTGTCAAATTATGTTCTGGTGTGTACAAGCACTGCTTGTGGTAAATCTATTTTGCAGATGTATGTAATTGCTTTTTGTAAATTTCCGCAATTTAGTCCTAGAGAATTTTTCTTTTCTCAGATCACTCTCCATTTTTTCTATCTC
>JANHGL010010883.1:80839-91094 GCA_024611195.1 Ceyx melanurus | reverse complement strand
CAGATCACTCTCCGTTTTTTCTATCTCTCCTCAATAGCTTGTTCAGATAATCCATTTTAACTATAATTAAAGAATAAAATATTATAATAAAATACAAAATAAAACAAACAGGCAAACAAAAAAACCCAACAAAACACAAAATCCCCATTGTATTCTAATCTGCTTGCCAAAACTAGTAAAAATTTGATTATAGATAAGAGAAATGCTCATCCACATGAATTTTAGCATTAGGCACTAAACTTGAATTTTAGGAATAATAGATTTGCCATTTTCCCTCCAGTTTAAGATACACTTTTTATGCACATGAATACGGAAGCAGAAACAAGTTTTCTGCTATGGGGCACTTCACTGAATTGTTTTGAGGTACAGAGGAGGAGTTGCCTGTAACCTGTGAAACAATCTTACAGTATGTTCTTCTACTCTTACAAAACAGCAAAATATTTCAGGTAGTCTTCTCATGCAAAAAGGCTAAACCAGAAGAGTTGTTTCTGATCAAACCTAATCATCATGTAGGAACATTTAATTAAAAAAAGTAACTATGGTACAGGAAAATAAATTACTGTGATAATTATTGTGTTGTTCTTCAATAAAGAAATTAGGCATATATTTTTATTGTCACTTTTATTAAGCATTTTCCTGCAAGAACTTTGATTGCTATAGGAAAAAATAACTCACTTGCTATTGCTTCATATTAATTTGTGCTTTAGATGTACATGGAATTTCTCATCTCTTCACAGCCTCAGCATGCTCTATATATCCACAGTATGTCACAGGTATATCTGTCTGTGTGAGGGCCCTGTTCCAGTGCAGTCAGAACATAATTTAAATCACAAATGGACCAAAAGATCAAAAATCATCCAAGTTGTGATACCTTGTTCTACTTGTTCAGAAGGATAAGTTTCTGAAACAGGGAAGTTTGAGCCTGAGCAATGTAGAAGGAGTGACCTAGAACAGAGTTATTCAGGCTCCACAGAGGTTTACAGTGACAGTGCTAGGGTAGTTTCCAAGCACATTAAATCCATCCTTTCTCAATCTATGCATCTGTTCATATTTCTAATCCTACATAGAAATATTTTTTTTCCACAACTATTCAACTATGAACATTTAGTATGGCACTTCTTGAATTGTCCTCTCTTTGACTGCAGTGTTTTATGCACTTATATAACAAGGACCACATGATTTGACCAGCTGTATCATTCCTTTAAATAGTTACCTAGAATCAATTTATATTTAAATCTCTTTCCATACCCATAAGAATTTCTGCTTCATTTATTTTAGAAGTTGGCAAAAGAGTCTATATAATTGAAGTTAAAATCTCCATTTATTTCTAATTTTAGATGGAGGTTTTATTGCTCTGTATTTTAAACATTTATATGTAATGAATATGCTGACTTTTTAGTAGGCTCTACTACAATGTTTGCTTTCAGGCAAACAGGAAAGTGTAAAGCATTTCTGTCTTGTAAGCCTTCATTTACATGTAAAGAGTAATTTTAAGATAATAGGATTTTGAGAATGGGATTTATCCATGGACTAGCTGTCTGCCAAGAACTGTTCTTTCTCCTAAACAGTCAAGGCTACTACTTCGCGGTAAGAATTTTATTTAATTCTGTATAGGTGACTACAACAGAGTCACAATGTGAACATTAAAGCTCACACAGAAATTTAGTAGAGATATGAGAAAAACAATAATAAATAGAAACATGCACTGCCTATGAAAATAAGGTGGTGGGACTGAGGTAATAAACGAATTGACTTAATACTGAAAGACTCAATGCTGATTCTTTCTATGGAAAGAATCTTTTATTGGTAGTTTAGTAGTTTCTCTGGATCTTTTGCATTTCTTTGTGTCATTTACAACTAAGATGATTTCCTACAAAATGAACACACAGTAGAACATATCTTTTGTACAGTAACCAAACATGGTTTTAATCCTCTAATATTTCTGTTTGTATGTGCTGAGAGTATTGATGGTTTAATCCACCTGGAATGTCAATTGAAAATATTTTGCATATTAGCAAGCTAAATTGGTTGGGCTGCTTGGTAGGGTACTGTACGAATCATTCATGCATAGACCGGGAGTGTGGTAGAAGCGTATAAAGATTTGCTAAAATACATAGTACTTCCCTGCTAATTACCATCTCCCAAATGAAACTGTTACTTGATTGTGCAATAACGTGCAGTCTATCTCTTGATAAGATCCAGTCTGAGAATTTCAGCTACTATTGAAGTTAGTTAAGTGAAACTCTGCAGCTATGTCTTGAAATGGTTATAATACCCAACCATACATCTTTGCAGGATGATGGAAAAACTAAGAAAAGCTTATAAAAACTCCTCTAGTATACAAGTATCTTTGTCAGTACAAAGCACTTTAAAGTTGTAAAGTTAGCTTAGTCCATTTTTTTTCAATAGGTCAAAAAGTGATTGCGCAGAAATGGAGGAGGTGCTCTCATTATCAATATTGCCTCTTTTTTGAGGGTTCAGGTTGTTAAAAAACTGCTTTGCTATCTCCCCACCTCCAAATTCATTTAATGGAAAAGCATCAAACCAATTAATTTAACTGCTATTAAGAGCTGGGCAAGGAGAAATTTTAAAAAATTTAACAAGTGTAAAGGGCTTCATCTGGGGAAGAACAACCCCATGAATCAGTATATAGGCTGGCAGCTGATCTGTGGGAGAGTAGCTCTGGGGAAAAAGACATAGGAGTCCCGTTGAACAAGAGGATGACTGTGAGCCAACAATGTGCCCTTGAGACCAAGAAGGCCAATGGCATCCTGGGATGCATTAAAAAGACTGTGGCCAGCAGGTTGAAGGAGGTTCTCCTCTCCCTCTACTCTGCACTGATGAGGCCTTACCTGGCATACTTTGCCCAGTTCTGGGCACCCCAGTTCAAGAAGGGACAGAGAGCTGCTTGAGAGAGTCCAGCACTGGGCCACCAAGACGATTAAGGGAGTGGAGCATCTCCCTTATGAGGAGAGTCTAAGAGAGCTGGGGATCTTCAGCATGGAGGAGACTTAGGAGGAACCTCATCAATGTCTATAAATATGTTAAGGGTGAATGTAGGGAGGATGGAGCCAGACTCTTCTCAATGTCATCCAATGACAGGACAAGAGGCAATGAGAGTAAGTTGGAGCACAAAAGATTTAGGGTAAACACAAGGAAATACTTTTTCACAGTGAGGGTGGTGGAGCTCTGGAACAGGCTGCCGAGGGAGGTTGTAGAGTCTCCTTCTCTGGAGACATTAAAAACCCACCTGAATGCATTCCTATGTGACTTGGTCTAGGTGATCCTGCTCTGGCAGGAGGGTTGGACTAGATGATTTTTGTAGGTCCCTTCCAACCCCTAACATTTCTTTCATAAAACTGCTTTCACAGACAATTTCCAATTCATCTGAATAGGAACTTCTACTTCATCCCAAGCTTCATCCTTACTATATTAAAAGGAATAATTGACTTTTTGACTGCCTATCAGTAATAGATTCATGGATTTTAATTCCTTTACAACTTCTAAATCCATATTTGTTTATCCAAGTCAACAACCTCATAAGGGTTCAATATAAAAACAATACAATTACTGTATTTACACTTAATCAGGGCTATAACAATGTCACAGAGTCATGTCCCCATGTTGCTTTATGTTTGTTTGTTTTCATTCTGAATTTTATTTAACTCCATTTTAGAGAAAGTGTCAACTAATCAAAAGATATACCTGGTTCTGGAATGAGTAAATTCTATCTTACTAAAATAGTTAGAATATTTTCATTCCTTATGGTGAAAACAGCATTATATCCAATAACTTGAAGAATTATTTAGTGAACCTTACATTCAGAGCACTTCTAATGGATTTCCCATGGTAAACGTTAAGCTGAATTTTACTAACAGGAACTGATTGCCTTGGTCATCATTTAATCGGGCAATTGCAACATTAGCACTTACTGCAAGGAGAAATATGAGCAATAACATTTTAGTTATCTAAATAACTTGCTGTCTGTGTTTACATCTTGATCCTGTACAGAACTATCACATCTAGTTTAACAGATAGTTTTTTAATTTTCTCAACCATACCTGTTGATTAATCATTTTTTACCATATTCGGGGCATTATCTTTCATATAGTAGAAAACAGTAATGAGTTGTTAATACTGAGAATATCAGCCTACTGTTTCATTAGAATAAACTGAAAAGCTAATACAATTAGGTTTTCATATACAATTAAAATTATGTGAAATTTATTCAGTGCAGATTTAACGCATCTTACGCATGCTTTTGCATAGGTGTCAAAATGGTGCATTTATGCATTTGTTTTAATCCAGCTCAGTAAAATGAATATTCTAGCAAGCTGAAGACATTAGGTCTGCATATAAATAATCTAATTTCTTGTGTGTGTTCTCTTTGTGGACTAAAGAGAAAGCAAAGGTGAGGTTTAGCTTTGGAGAAGAAGAAAAGAAAAAAAAAAAGGACATCAGATTAGCCTTTTGAAGAGATAACAGTAATTCAAAACAGATACTTGCCTTTAATGGGAGCTCAATATGTTTAGACTAACTGACCCTAAGAAAAAAAAAAACATTTTCATTAAGGATTATCTGTTGCTTTTGAAGAGATATTATTGAAGAATATTGAATTTAATGGAAAGCCCCATAAAAGCATCAAACTAAAAGAATTCTGCTGCTAAGGCATAGCAGCTGACTTCTTTCTGTTAAACCACACTGTTGCCATATGCATCTAACCCTGAGCAGGTGAGCATATTGTTTAAAGAATAACTGTTCTATCTGAACAACAAACACATTAAAAAAATTGGTTTTTGTGTTTCCAGGAAAGAAGAAAAGTGAAAGACAATTACTGAATTGCCATCAATTTTTACAGAAGTTGTTCCTACAAAAACGTTTAAAATATTTAAATCAAAAATGGTGGAGAAACTCTTACCAATCATTTACATATTTCTGAGACATTGTGCTGTTTTTCTTAGAAAAAAAACCCACCATATTTTTCCTATTATAGTTGATTCAGTTCCAAAAACATATGGTGAAACAGCTTTCCTTCTTCTTCCCAACTTACTTAATCTGCAAGTGCACTAAGTGCTATAGTGAGGCAACGGTTGACATGATGATGAGGGGGAGATTAAATCTCCAGCTCTATCCATTATAGGATCACACCACCATTGCAGTCCTTGTGTGTTTTCATAGATAACCTGCACTCCCACTTTGACAGACTGTGTTATCTGTAGTAAGGGTTACTTGCATTCAGGTTTACTTGAAAGAGAGAATTGGAAGTGGTTTATTAGCAGTGACAATTGAAATTAAAGCCTTAAAGCATGAACTTCTCTAATCCTGTAACTGAATGAATTCATGAATCAGATTGTCCCATCATCAGAAGGGTGTAATACAAATAGGTGCTGCACAGTAATGAACCATGCTTTCAGAGTCTCTGTGCATCTGGAGTAAAACCTAAATTTCCAAAAGTGCTGAAAATTATTATCGTCATATTTCTTGTACAAAAATAATTATTATCTGGGACAGAAATCTTTAAAATGTAGGTCTGGCTCTATATTGTTTCCTCAGAATCTCAGCTCTTGACTGCATACTTCAATGTGAGATATATATAAATGTTTTTTTCAGCTCAAATAGATAATATGAGACTGGATAATGCTCAAAATACTTTTTCTCAGTATTGAGAATACTGGAAGAGAAGAAACTATTGTGATGTTTACTTTGGAAATTAGGTAGATGGAAATGAAGAATTACTATGCAGAGGCAGTAGAGCAGATGTCAGACAGCAATGACTTACTGTCACAGCCTAGCTATGCTCAATACAAACCAGAAACAATGAAGAATTCTGCATTATTTTTCTTTTATAAAAAATAGAAAAGCTTGAATTTAAAACATTCATAAGAATTACTCACAATTCATAAAACCAGAATGACTCAAAAAACTAAATGTAGTTTGGAAAAATAATACGCATTTAGCTAGCGACAATAATCTTGGACCTATTGTTTCTGCCTGTTTAAGTTTTTAAATAGTGAAATAGTGACATTTCACCTGCCAAAAGTCAAGAAAAAGGAAGGAATTAAAGACATTTTACCCTCAGATGAACTCTCTCATTTTTCTGGCATCAAGTCATCCCCTTAATGGTCTGTGCATTTACTCAGGAGCTTAATATAATTTACTTTTAGTCCCTAAAGTTCTCAAAAATCCAGATGTTTGCGGCAACATATATATGCATTGATTTCAGTAAGTCCAAATGATCTCCTTACTTCTTTTTGTAGAAATTCAGAATCAGTTATGGCTAGATGCTGATGGCCACATTTCAATGTGATAAGCAACTGTAAAGACATGTAATATATAGCAGTATTTTAAACTATACCATTGCATTAACAGAGCTTAAGTGAACCCAATTACTTTCTTTTGGAAGCCAAAATAAGACAGTGACCTCAAACTTATTTCTTACCACAATCCTGTATCTTCTGTGGATACCTTTTACCAGACTTAACCAATATGCCAGAAGGGGGCATAAAATATAATCTGTAACCTATTGTAAATAGTTTAGATAGTGTTTATGTTTACCTAGCTGTTAGTGTCCATTACCTAAAATGGTGTTTAATATCTACTAGCCAAACCTGTCTTCTCAACAGAATAAAAAAGAATAATAAAACTGTATTTTTACTATTGATATCTAGAAATCAATTTTAAGTTATCTGCATAGCTTCATTTAGTGAAATCATGACTTTCAGAGATGAGAGAGATATTTTGATAAAAGTGTGCCTGAAACTTTTGGACTGTGTTTTACTATGTATAATTAAAAGCTCTATCCAATAAAGCAGAGGTAATATATGCAGATAGAAACTTCGAATGGATTTATGTAAACATTGGGAAGCAACATATTAGAAGTAGTTTCCCAAAGGAATTTTTTGATGACTAAATTCTTAATTGCTTAATCTGAATGTTTACTGGGCAGATATTTGTCACTTCTAAATTTCTGTCTAGAAGCAGAAGTTCTGAGAATTTTAAAATAGTAAAAAAACCCAAACCAGAGAAGAACAAGTCACATAAAAGAAAAAAAATAATAGTCCCTCCCCACTAAAGGGACTGATGCTGCTTCCCATTGTATTAAAGGAACCTCTCTTTCTGAATTCTAACATAAACTTTAAACTATCAAAAATAATTAATTTTGCAAATAACGGGTTCTTTTTCTATCAGTTCAATGGTAAGCTTGGAAAAAATATTCAACATATTGGACATTTACCTGAACTAAGTTTTTGGAATATATGAATTTTTTAGGGTTTTATATTTAGTTTTAAATCTGTTTTAAACTTGGAAATCACTAAAATTGGAAAGGATTTTTTTTAATCTTATAATTAGATTTTATTTTTACAGAGGTTTTTACTGAAATAATTTACTACTAAAACTCAAAAAAAATCTGATGTACTGAAACAATAGTTTTCAGGAATGGTGTTATCAAATGCCTTTCCTAGCTCTACCTGTAAATTCCAGAAAACAGCCTTCCGAATCAGAAAATAAGACAATCTTGTTTTCTACTCCCAGCCCCTAGCTTTTAGTATAATTATTACATTATAATGTGTATTTTACAATGTTGGGTTGGAATAGTAGTGGGGTTTCTTTTGTACTGGTAAAGACTGACCACAGACTAGTACAATAGGATAAAATCCTACTTGTACAGGGATATCAAGGATTTCCCTCTGCATTACATGTTAATTATACCAATTATTATGCTCAATGTACATATTTCCTACTTTTACACTTTCATATATATTTCTGTATATTCACATATTATTTGTATGGAGTGGTTAGAATTTTCTCATTGCAAATATAAATATTTTTCTATTACTCTTTCAAGCAAAAACAAAGTAAAATTATACCTATCATATGCTCTGCTATATAGCAGTGTCACATGTGAAAGTGGGTTGGTGATTTCCATTATCATTTGTTAAAATAATTTAATAGAATGCATTTTGTTTCACTCTTTGGACATGAAGACCAAATTCATAGAATCATTGCATAGTAGCGGTAGGAAGGGACGTGTGGAGATCATTGAGTCCAACCCAACTGCCAGAGCAGGATCACCAGATGGGTTTCAAAAGTCTCTAGAGGAGACTCCACAATCTCTCTAAGCAGCCTGTTCCAATCCTCCTTAACTCTCACAGGAAATAAGTTTTTCCTCATGTTGAGGTGGAACTACCTGTGTTTCATTTTGTCACCATTACCTCTTGTCCTATCACAGGGCAACTAAACAGAGACTGTCCCTTTGTACTTGACTCCCACCCTTCAGATATCTGAAATACTAATAAGATCCCCTCTCAGTCTTCTCCAGGCTAAACAGCCTCAGGGCTCTCAATCTTTCCTCATAAGAGAGATGTTCCAGTCCCTTAATTATCTTTGTAGCCTCTCTTACTCTCTCTAGTATTTCCCTGTCTCTCTTGAACTGGTCAGAATAGAACAGAACACAATACTCCAGATGTGGTCTCACTAAGGCAGAGTGGAGGTGGAGGAGGACTTTTTTTTCAGAAGCTGCCTCTAATGTCTGGCATTGGTATTCCAAAAAGGTCTTTGGTCTTTCCCATGCTTTGGCATGTATAATATGTGTAATAGGAGCATCTAGTAGTAAATGGTCATCTGGCTGTAGTCTAGAAAATACCAGCAGTCAAACAGTTAATGTAAGAGTAAAGGGTTAACTGTTGCTCCTGTCTCTTGGGCTGCATGGAGTGTTTTTGTAATGTTATTCAAAGGCTAACCCTGTCCTAACTCATTTTTATAAACAAAGCCTGCAGTACTTGAGCCTGTCTACTTCAAGCCTTGATTAATGGTGTTAACCGCTATTCTTGCTCTCTTCTCATAGCTGCCAGATGGAATGCTGAAGATTATTCTGCATCACTTAATTAGAGTTTATAATTAAAAAATGGTGTGTATTATGGACTCCATTTTGTCCCTTTGATCCCTACACAGACCTACAAACTTCTCTAATCAGTAATTCCCCATGTACTTTTTGGAGACTGAGATCATATGCCTCTGATGTCTACAGTATATGTTACTTTTACATAATTTCCAGAAACTGTGGCAAAAATTCTGGTCATACATGCTTTTTCCCCTTCAAAAAAGTAATCCTACATATGGAACTACATCTCTTCATATGGTCTCCTCTGCATAACTTCCACAAGTATGAAGCAATATGCTCTCTAAACAGAAAACCAGCAATATGTGCAAAACTATACATACAGCTTCTGGACATCTTTTTATAATTCAGTTAAAGACAATTTTGAGAAGTGACTTTCTGCATCATTTTGGATGACAGACAAACTGAGAAGCAATTATACCTCTGCTTCTGTTTGTAGCAACAATCAAAATGTATGTGCACACATGAGTGCATATATGTGGATAGAAGTTTAAATAGTGATTTTGAAGGAATTGATTCTACATTTCCTTCTGTAGACTTAGCATTACAAGCAGAGTTAATATAAGAATAATGCAATATGCATCTGTTGTAAAAACTTGATGGTCCAGTCTTTTCTTCTGAACATGCAACACATGCCACAGAACATTTCTAATAATCTTCTGATACACTTAAGATCTTCATTGAAAAAACCAAGTCACAACAACTGAAACATCATCATTCAGAAACAGGCACAGAAATATGGAAGATACTGTCATTGGCTTTCAATCCTATGGTAGCTAAAAGGCTGCTAGACTGTAATGGTTAAGTGGGGTAGGAAACAGCTATGATGCACACTTTTGATGAAGACAAAAAATAAAAACAGAACCAAAACCCAAACCTGCCACTAAAAGGAAAACTCCTTCCTGCCCTTTCCTGATCTGAAATTGTTCAAGGTGATAGAACAAGTCCAATTTATTGTTAAAGATTCTGAGCCTGCTTCAAGTTAAAGCACTTGCATTGTATTTCAGCAAAATAGTACTTCAGGCAAAAGTCCCATAATGTAAGTAAGGAAGAAAACTATGTCATTGTGGGCCACAGTGGCCACAGAAGAAATTATATTCTATTTACTAACAAAATATGTCACAAATGCTTAGGTCTCTATCAGACAGGCATTCTGATTGTAAGGAGTTAACACAATACTAACAGCTACTCTAAGATTTTGTACCTACTAGCAAAGGATAGAGTTCAACTTACACGGTGTCGCGGTTTGGGGTCAGGGCAGCCCCCAGACCGATAACAAACCGCTCTCTTTTAACCCCCCTCCCTCCCCAAAGGGGAGAGAAAAGGAATAAGGGAGAGAGACTTAGTGATTCGAAA
>JANHGL010010883.1:0-80739 GCA_024611195.1 Ceyx melanurus | reverse complement strand
GTATCTTGTAATAAACGGAGCCTTTTGCCTACCCACATTGCATCAATGTGATTGCTCCCCTCCGCCTGGCCGCGGCAAAAGATTATTAGAAAACAGGAAATATCTAAAAAACTGATGGGGATATTCCTAGAAAGCTATGGGGGGAAGGGTCCTAGAAGGGTGCTAGGATGAGGAATTCTTAGAAAGCCACAGGAAACTTCTAGAAAGGTCCTAGGTATAGAAGAGCCTGCAAATCTGTGAAAAATCTCTACAAAGTAGAAGGAATTCCCAGAAAGCATGGGAAAAAATACTATGAAGCTGTGAGAAAATTCCTGGAAAACAAAGGGGATTCCAGACCTAGGAATCACTAGAAATACAAACCAAACCTGAAAAAGATTTAAAATCAAGAAAAGGCTAGAAAGTGCTGGCTTACTTTTGAATTGGTTTCAGATCCATGAATTCCTAGAGAACTTTAAGGATTTTCTGGAAATATTATAGTTCCAGGTGTTACAAGTGTAACAGATCTTACATATGCAACATTTTTCTGCCTCACAAGTACTCTGGTAGTCTACATTAAGAAAGTCTAGCATGTCATATTAATAATAAAAAATGTCATATCAACTATTAAGAAATAATACATTGGATTTAAAAGTGAAACATACATTCTTTTAAAATTCCTTTTATGTTATCATATATATACACATGTATCTCTAAATGTATTATCTCTATCAAAACAGAACTTTCTATCTATATGAAAGAGAAAGCATATGAAGCATATGAATATAATGATTGCATATACAGACCCAAACTGCTTTTTGACTGAAAAAAGCCCACTGTCAAACCTGATTTAGTCTCATGAGGACTGTACTCTTGACTCAGAGAAACATTTTGATATGTGCTTTTTAAGTACTTGAATTAAGCATGTGTTTATCTGTTGTAATAAATAGGTTGCCTCATTAAAATCTTTATTAGTTAAGCCATCTTGTAACTTTCACACATATATGACAGAAGGAGAAATACACATCAGTGTAAAAATGAAAAATGATGTAATAGGTCATGAAGAACATATGATATAGTAATAAAACTGAAGTTATTATCTGCCTGCATTCAAGGTCAGAGCACAGTTGTTCATACTGAGTTTGTGAGACAAACCTGAGGTTTGGATTTATCCTCTGTAGCAAATGTTATTTTATGAAGTGCTCCATTTTGTTTAGTACATAGGTGTCCTAATAGATAGTGACTCATCAAATAACAGATCCTGATAAACCAACAAAGGAAAAAGGACACTACCACTGTTAACATTATTTAGTGGATGATCTTTAATCTAAATGTTTAATTCTCTGAACAGAAATAATGAAACTCTGCTTATATAAAAAAAAAAAAAAGGAAAAAACCCAGAAATTGTTTTAGATACATTTTTGCAATAGTAAATTATGAGCTATTTAATAACCTTATGGTTATATTGTGAAATCACTTTGTATTTACTAGATTTTGAAAGAATTAACTTCGACATGGTTTAGAAACATGGCAACATTGGAGACAAGAAGGCCTGGATTTTTAACTATGTCATATTTCTTATGGAAGCAACTTCCCATGCACAATTCCCCCTGACCCCAAGTTGCTTCATACTAGTTCTTCTCTTCTGTAGCTACTTTTATTATTCATGAAAGAGAAGTGCTTCAGAAGAAGCAAAAATTAAACTGCTTAATGTCATTTAGAGTTGGAGGAGATATGGAAAGGCTCCATGACCCCACAAGAAAGACTAGGTAATCCCTTGCATGCCAAACCAACCCTGCACTCTCTTCAGGTCTTGAGGACTGAGAAAATAACTGTGTATTCATCAGCTCATATACCATTCCCAGTGTCATTAAACAAAAGATAATCTAATACATAGATTTCCATGAAAAAGGCTGGTGCCTGGAAAAGCTCAGCAACACTGTCCTTAATGGCTTTTACAAACTGCAGTGAAGCATGGCTCCATGGTAAAAATGCATTTACTTGTACACATTTAGGTCCCATAGTTGATTCCAAATATGTTGAAATGATCATACTTATAGCTTAATAATACAGTCTTCAAGGAAAGGTATTCAGCTTTTAACTATAATATTTAGTGTTGTTCAAGTTTAATCATTAGATCCCTGAGATTCAAGTTGTTATGTGTAATTAGTTTAATCCTTAAATAATAATCCATGAAGCTAATAAAAACAGTCATTTTGAAAGTCAACCAACAAGCCCATAATTTTCTGCAGTTACTGTGCTCACTAAAGCAGTATATACAAGCCAAAATGCTAGTTGTTAAGGCCTGCTGCTCATCTCTATCCATATTAAAACAAATTATTTGATAATTCAAGGTCACTATCATGGTATGCTTGTGGTTTCTGTGCCAAGTTTTCCTGGTAAATGATAAAGAAGGACAAACCAGAAACGGAGAATAATTACTGATGTCTCCTTTGACAACAGTTTATGTAAATAGTCAAGATCCTGGCTAGAAGCTGATTTCTTCTTCTGAAATTATTGTTATTTCAGCATTTTATGTTTCTACAAACAGCTATAATTGCTAATAAGACTTAGTATCAATCTATACTCAGAAAAAAAAAAAAAAGAGTACTTTGTAATTAGGGTGTTCAATTCCAATTTAGGCCATAGCTATGATTGAGGTATTTACTTATTTAATTCATTGTTTCCCTTCTAGCCTTCTGTCCTCATGTTTTTTGTTTTGTAAATGTTAAGGCCTGTAAAATACAGTTTTATAAGAAAGAGAATATGGAGCAAGAAGGCTAGAAGCATGCCTGCATTTCATATGTCCATCACCCACAGCTTAAAAGGAATGCTGGGGGTTTTTTGGGGTTTTTTTTGGAGTATTTTTCTGAGAAGAAAGAACACACTGTAGTTCTTTGTGAATTACAAAAATAAAATAATTTAATAAATAGTTTAGTCAAACATAGTTTTCTAGGCCACAATATAAAGAAATATAAATATTTGGCGTATAAAAAAAAATCAAGTGTTCCTCTTTGTTCACCTAGACATATCTGCAAAATCGATGGATTTGTGGCAAAACAAATGTCTGGAAGTCATTAGACAAATTGTGTTTTATTAAAATGAAATTTGTAATCAAACTTTTGATTTTAATACCTTCTAAGAACTCAACATGTCAAATCCTAGATTTATATTTTCAGAATATACACATTAAAATTTTTTAATAAGTGTTTCTTGCTAACTCATCGAAGTTGTTCGTAACACTGGAGAAGTATGGATCATTAATTCTTGATTTATACATAGATCTACACTTCAAAGGAATATATGTAAAAGGTTAGATTTAGTAGGCAATGTAAAACCACCATTCTCTCTAAAAATCCATGAGTTTTTCCTCACAACTCAAAGAGACAGGATTTCACACATAATACTTTAGTATAACAATGTCTAACACAGTTCGCAAATGGATTTTTTAAAGTCCATTAAAGCATATACATGACACTTCCTATGATTAAATTTCAAAGAAGAGGGACTTAGCAGGTATGCTATGTGAACTATGAGGTGTTTAAAGCTGACATTCTCTTCAATTCTAATGCCTTGGATCATTGTGTCCTAAATTGCTTCCAGTTAGAATAATAATATTTTAGCTTTGGTCCCCAAAACCAAAATAAACTACACTTTTGACACATTTGTAACCCCATTCATAACAACTGTGTTCCATAATATTGTAGCTACAGCCTTATCTAGAAATCCAACTGAGATGCATGGCTTTTTTAAGTTCTAAAAAAAGGCAAAAGAAGCAGTCTTATAGGATATATATGAGATTCAGACTTTTCTAGAAATTGTGAGATTCAATATATTTTTGTGTGTCTTCTACTCTTTTCTTCAAAATATTGACTGCTCAGAAACATGTCTTACCTGTTTGAAGAGAACATCTGGCACATTACCTTGGGGTGCAAGTGATGGAGAATCAGGTTGAATCAGATGTGGCCACTGATCTGCCACCACATTCCTGTTGTACTTGGGGCTCCTTAGGCAGTAGTATAACAACACAGTCTTTCTGAGACTTTGAAAATCTACATGGTGTTATCAGAGTTTTTAAAATCCTGGTACCAATGTATCTGAGGGAAAAAAAAAAGTTATGGGTAGGTCACTATGTAGTCACTATTGATTAAATTGTCCTGTTCTCAGTACAGTAATTAATTATTGAATGCTCTTTCTGCATAATCATATGAAGTAAGCCTAAAATGGTGTAATCTACTTTGTTAAAAAGTCGTGTTTTGGCTTGTAATGTTTTCTTCTAATTCTCAAAGCAGACTGTGGTATAATGAATTTCTGTAAGCAAGGTTTCCATTGTCCTAAGTATTTTAAACAGCACTGCTTTTTATAGAATAACAACAGAACTTTTTTTGTTTACTAATGTTTTGTTACATTAGTTGATGGTAACTTTTAAAGAATTATAATGTATAACATGTACGTTTTACTGTTTGTATCTGTGTCATAAGAATGTGTTATGCTGTTACAGAGAAACGAAGAGGACCAACAGATCAACCTAACTTCTCTTTATAAGAAAAGAAAATAAGAACTATGTAAAATTATATTTTGCTACTTAGACATGTGCTTCTTAACACTGGTATATCCAAAATATACACTTCGTATAAGCTGCCAAGAAAATAACTTTGTTATAATCCAAGATTCTAAATGCTTGTGAAAATAAAAAATAAAAACACATTTTTTTTGTCATTTGCAGTTACCAGGCCGTTTTACTTGTGATAAATAACAATTCTCATCTATGGTGGAAAGTGCCATGCGCTAGCTAGAAAGAGAATGGACATACATCATAAAAACTGCTATTTCCTTTCAGCTAGAATACTTCAGAAACACATTAAGTAATTTTGCCATGCTACTATCAAAGTGACAATAATTGGTTGCAATTGTCACAAAACAGTTCCAGGGAAATTTCATAAGATTAATGCTCTCAAATAATTTTGATCACAGAGAGTTTGGGGCTAGTTTCTTTGCATTGCAATAAGAGCAAAAGGGATTAATAAGTGAAAAGTTATGCTATTGTGTGCTATGAAGCAAGCAATAGCCTGTGATATAAATGTTGACCCCTTAACATTGATTCAATAGTTTTTGTTTTCTAAGGCAAAAGGAAAAATTATGGTCTGTGGTTTCAGGTGCAACAGTTTCTTTATATCTTGGCAATTTCTTGGTCTTATTTGCCTCTTGTTAAAGAGAATTTTGAAGAAGTTATGTCTCTGAGTTGAGGGTGGTCAGACACCTCAACGGAATCTAAGACAAAGAACCAGAAAAACACATATATGCGCTTGGAAGTTAACAGTATTGGAAGCTGGGTAATTCTTTCTGGTTAGATTACTGTCATTTTGCAGTAAAGCATCAGTCTACTGCTGTAAAATAACACGAAAGCAAGACCTGTTGTTGTGATCAGCCAATTAGAGTTATATCTTCCTCTGTAGAGTGCATGCATAAAAAGCTGAACCATTTTCATAGATAATCGACTTATAAAGCACTGCTATAAACTGTCCATCTTGACAGCAGCCTTCTACCACGTGGTCCAGTTGTATCCAGGCAACAGAAACACACTAGTCACATAAAAGCAGAGGTGGGGATGTAAGGGTAGGGGTTCTGGCACATTTTCAGTGACTAGGGTGAAAAGGCAAATGGCTAAATACAGAGTATTGATTAACATTAGAATTTATTAGCATACTGAATTGTATAGTGTCTTGTTTGATATACTGAACACAGTCCAACCAATGTAGAAAGACACACTGAAAAAGTATTTTAGATTAATTAACTATAAGATCACATCTTTTTTTGCTATACATATTTTTTTCCTTCCTCATTCTACTCATCTTCTCTGCTACTTCATTACTTTATATCTCTGTTGAATATTGACCCTATGATAAGTTTAGCCCCTGTATTAGTCAAGACGTAGGATCAGATGGCAGAAAATTAGATACACACTATCCATCAATTAGCAGAAGTATTTTTATTTCCTAGACATTATGGAATTCTAATTATAAACAGCTTACATAGAACAAGCACAATAGCATTTTTTCAAGTATACAGTGAAAAATGATGACAAGTATATCTTTCTATGAAGGAAAAGCTTTTGTAACTGCTCTATTTTATCAGAGACAATTGAAAATCAATGGAAATTCTGTTTGATACCCTTAGATCCTTCTGAAAATTACAGTATCAGGCTTGAATATAGTGTAACACGGTACAGGAAAGGCAGTCCCAATTATAAAGGAAAAAATATTGGCAATGTTATGTGTCAGCAAATAAAATATTTCCATTTAAAACACTTAGGCTATGTGATTTAAATGACCATTTTATTTAATTCAGTAAGTTGTCATAACAGTTCTCCAGAATTGAAACAATTTTTCTGTTTCTGAGGAAGAGCTTGTGTATACACATACACGTGTGCACACACACACACACACACAAAACCCACAAAAAAAAAATCAAACCAAAAAATAAGACAACAAAACAAAACAGAGAAAATTACTTGTAATATTATGCAGATTTTAAATAGTGTAACATTGTTTTAAAATGCTACTAAATAGCCTTCTTTCATATAAAATATTTCTGTACATAAATAATCACAATCACAGAATCACAGAATCATAGAATTACTTGGCTGGAAGAGACCTTCAAGATCATCAAGTCCAGCCATTAACCCTACACTGCCAAGGTCTCTAAACCATGTCCCCCAGTACCACATCTACGCGACTCTTAAACACCTCTAGGGATGGGGACTCAACCACCTCCCTGGGCAGCCCATTCCAATGCCTAACCACCCTCTCTGTAAAGAAAAATAATATCCTGAAGCCAAGAACACCACTGTGATGGAACTTACCTGCATAATTCTGAAACAATAAGAAAAACAATCCCCATTGCAATACTATAGCACACTCAGAACTGATAAAGAATACTGTCTACCATGGCATGTACAGCCTAATGCCTGTGAAATGAGATGAGCCTTCCAAAAGCATCACACCTCAGCAGAATCTCATCTCAGCAGGGAGCAAACTCCAGAGCACTCATGGAGGTGCCTCTTTAACTCTGAGTTACTCATTCTTCAGATGTGTATCATAGAGTATTACTGCTAAATTGTTGAAAATAAATTTAGATCTTATTTCCTCCAGTATATTGAGACACTAGGTGGTTTAGAGAGCAATTTCTGTAACCTGACTGTGGCATTAGATTCTAATTGTATTCTGGAGGTCTGACTTCAGAGTGAAAGACAGAAAAAAAACCCCAACATTTTGGATTGGATCATACCTGTGGCTACAGAAAACAATCTGGAAGGTTAAGATATAGTTGTCAAAATTAAGCCAGCTAATCAAAGAGTACTGAAGCAGCGTAAGTAAAATAATAAAAAAGCTGTTCATACTGTAAGAAGTGTGCTGCTCCATTGCTTATGACTAGAAAGTTCTTATCTATGCATCACTTGAACTTTTCTCATAAAAGTACAACCTAATTAACTAAACATGCTCTCATGTAGTCTTTTTACTTTGAGTAGAGCATAGGTGACTCGAGCCTGCAGTTCAAGCCCAAAACAAAGGGTTTATAAATGGAAGGCTGCACACAAAACTCAAGAAAGGGCAAAATCTGCTTGGACAAAAAAGACAAGAAAAAATCATAGCATTAATTGTTCTTAGGATAAACATGTAGAAATTATCAGCAGAACAGGAAGAACTGATGGTAAGAATGGGACTTGCTGCAGGTTTATTTCCTCAATAGTTTAACTACTTGAGCAAATAAGGAACTGGGCTATCTGGGTTAACAAACCATGAAAAACAACAAGTTGCTGTACATTGTGGTGATCTATGAGGCATGCCTTTGCACTCCCATTTTTCTTTCAGAAAAAAAAATCAAGGCTGGATTTAAAGCCTTACTATAGATGCATATTGCCATTTCAGATGCCCTGAGATATCCTGCCTAACCTCAGGCCGGTGATAGTGTGAAAAATATTGTGGGTCTCAAATCTTGCAATATATGCCAGATCCTTGAATCATGTATGCATAGGACATCCAAAATGGCACTAGACACTTATGATCAGGCTACTGTATTAATCCCTCAATGTCTCATAGGTGTCTGTCATGAAAAGTGTCACAGTTATTCAAGCTTATATATGCAACACAGAAGTTCAAACAGAGCTGAATAACTTAGGAAAATTATACAAATTATAGAATAACAAGAAATACCAAACAGATGGTCAATCAAAGGAACTTCTTCTAGAACAAGTCTTTCAGAAATCTGAAGGCATTGTTACAGATTCACAGATATTATATATTCATTGAAGAAACAATATACTAAAAAAGGAAACTACCTGTGGGTAATTTATGAATAGAAGTATGGATAATTCCAGCAACACAGTCTGTGAAAACAGTGCAAAAGTCTCAGCTGAAATATGAGATAAATGTTAGCTATCTGAACACTTTATACATCTTTGTAGCCTGTTTTTATTAACTGTGACACAAAATATGAATGTTTCATTCCTTTCTTGTCAAACTATTTGCTTAGTTTTTAATGTAAGCAAATAACCATTGTCATTCATATGAATTGAGCACATAATTATATACAACCATGTTTTAAACAGCAAAATATGATCATGTCAAAAAAAGTTTGCTTAACTACTAGTTTGTGAAAGTCATGATTTTAATATCCTCTTACTGACATTCAAGCAATATGCGTCTTACAGTTTGAATGACATAACTTCCCTTATGAGTCTCAAAAATGCAGAAAAAAAAAGGCTATAAAAAAATATTTGAAGATTACCATTAAAAAAAAAAAAAAGCAAACACAACATTTTGAAATGTATTTGCCTAAATTCTTCTTTGGTCAATGCCAAAACCTGTTCTAAGTGTTCCCTATTTAGAAGATTTTTTGAGGTTAATAGGAAAAATGAAAGAGCTTTAGAGTGGATTTTTACAGTGAATTTTTTTTTACAACTGACCCTCATTAATTGAATCTTCTCCCAATCAGAGCTCTGAATTAAATTGGTTCCTGAGCTCAAATTCATCAAGCCATCTACTGTGCAATAGCATCATGGAGAAATTCCTTTCAAAATAGTATTCACACCTTTTTAAATTTCTTCTTCAGTAAGATTGTATTGCAAATAAATTATAGTATTGCTAATGTTTTCTTGTTCCCATACAGTAAAAAAGGCCCTAAAAAGCCCCAGCTAGTGCCAGCTGCTTCATTTACTTGGGTGAAATGACCAGCAATGGAGACACAAGTGCCATGTCCTTACTCTTCACTCAGAAAGGGAAGGTATCAGAGTAACAGAGCATACCAGGGAGGATGTGCTATTTCATCATGATGTGCAAGTGAGTGACAGGTGGAGAAAATTATTGCCTTCTGCTTTTATCTCTAATATTAAAGCATCCTCACATAGGACTGTGAACACATTAAAAGTCTGTCAAGGAGTAATAAAGCTCAGAGCGATGGGATATGAAAGAGGTATTGTTGTGGCATCATAGAATATTTTAGGCTGGAAGGGATTTCCAGAGGTCAAACAGTCCAACCTCCCTACACAAGTAGGGACATCTCTACATGGGTCAGGTTGCTGAGAGACTCATCAAACCTGACCTTGAATCAAAATCCTTTGGGATTTTGGCTCCAGGGATGGGGCCTCCACCACTGCCCTGTGCAGCCCATTCCAGTGATCCACCACCCTCACATTGAAGAGCTTTTTTATAATATCCAAACTAAATCTATCCTTTCCTAGCTTAAACCTATTACTCCTTGTCCTATCATTACAAACCATTTTGAAAAGACCTTCCCCTGCCTTCCTGGAGGATCCCTCAGGTACTGGAAGGCCAAAATAAGGTCCCCCTTGTCTTCTCCAGGCTGAACAGACCAAATTCTCTCAGCCTCTCTTCATACAAGAGATGCTCCATTCCCTTGATCATTTTGGTAGCTGCCCTCTGGACATGTTCCAATACGTCCACACCTTTCTTGTGCTGGGGACTCCAGAACTGGACACAATACTCCAGATGAGGTCTCACCAGGGCAGAGTAGAGGGGCAGGATCACCTCTCTTGGTCTGCTGGCCATGCTTCTTTTGATGCAGCCCAGGATTTGACTGGCCTTCTGAGCTGCCATTGCACATTGGTGGCTCATGCCCAGTTTTTCATTCAAAGGTCTGTAGTAAAATGACAAAGAGTAATGGTTTAAAATTAGAAAGAAACAGGTTGCCCAGTGAGGTGGTTGAGGCCCCATCAAGGTGGAGCTTGACAAGGCTCTGAGCCACCTGCTCTAGTTGAAGATGTCCCTGCTTTCAGCAGGGGGGGGTTAGACTATGAGACCTCTAGAACTCCCTTTCACCCCAGACATTTCAACGACTGTATGCTCTTCCCAGGCACAGAGGTGAGGCTGACAGGTCGGTAGTTCTCAGTGTCATCTTTTTTACCCTTTTTAAAGATGGGCAATATATTTCCTTTTTTCCAGTCACTAGGGAGTTCACTTGACTGCCATGGATTTTCAAATATTATGGAGAGTGGCTCAGCAACTGCATCAGCCAATTCCTTCTCTACTCTGAGATGCATTTCATCAGGTCCCATGGACTTGTTTATGTTCAGGTTCCTCAGGTGGTCGTGAACCCTGTCTTTATTTAAAGTGAGAAGGACTTTGTCAACCTGGTCCCTGTCCTGAGAGTCACCATTTTGAGGGCTGTGAGAAGAGAGATTGCCAGTGAACACTGAGGCAAGGAAGTTGTTGAGTACCTAATCTCTCATAGGCACTGCTTAGTTTATTAGCAGAATTTCTCTAAGCATCACTTGGTCTTTATTTCTACTTATCAGTTTCTTATTTTTCAAGAACTATTATTTACTTTTTCCTTACTTTGGGTAAAATATTCTTCTTTAACACAAACTCAAGTAATCCTAGGAGAATTTAAAAATTTTCGGGAAAATGGGACTAAAGAACTCCCAAAGTTACAAAACGCCAAATATTTTGCAATTTTGATAGATCAAGAATTGGTATACAGTCTTGCAATACAGCCTCATATGGAAAGAATACAAAGCATAATCTCCAGGGCTCATAACTTAGACTAGCTGTTCATCTTACATATTATTAAAAAAAATATACATTTTTTTGGCTTTGCTAGTCTCACATGTATTCAACATATAATGTGCTAGTCTCATATATACTCAATAAAGGAGGAGAGGAGAAAGCGGGGGGGGGGGCATAGAAACAACAAAAGAACCCACCCTGATGGTTTTTCAAAACATCACCTGTGAAGTGAGTTTGGTGTCTGACTTTCACACTGCTATTTGTTTGCCCAGCCAGCAACAGCACTGTCATGGGCCAGTGCGTCACAAAGATGCTCAGCATTCCCCCCCATTTAGTCCACTTGGAGTAAGAGAGACTGACACCTCTTTTTCAGAAGCACATGCCTGCAGATCTGGCTTAGATCCAGAACAGGATTCCAGTTCAACTCAAATCCTTTTAATGTCTTGGGCACAGAAGCTGCCGCACTAGGGAGCTGACATTTTTCAGCCCCCAAATATCATTATTTGGATGTACTTCTTGGTGTCTGACTAAAATAGTATTTGAAACGTGGTGCATCTAGCCACAGTTTCCCTTCCAGAGTGCCTCATATATTTTGCATAAAGTAACTTAGATAAAACAGATAAGAACTATTTAGCCTTAAACTTACATGTCTAGATACAAAAATTAATAGCCCATTGACTAGATGTCTAATTAGATACTACTGACTCATGCAATTTTAGAAATCTGACATCAAATACACCCCATAAACTTCTGAGTATTAAAGAAATATAATTAGCTCTCACATTTTGGAAGCATTAACTACTGGTAATAGAGGGAGCTATACAGTACTAGAAGGTGTGTGTGCAAGAAAAGGCTGGAGTGGCAGTAAGCAATATATACAATATTTCACATGGCAAGTATTTTCCCGTAGTTTAAACACATGAAATAGCTTTTGATCCAAGCTGAAGAACAACAAAAAAAGAGTAAAATGTCAGAATATTATGTTAACAATTCCCAGTTTCAGGTCTTTATCAACTTTCTGAGACAATGACCAAACAGAGCTTTCATGCCTAGACATAGCTAGTAGGATACAGTTGGTACAGTGTTACTGTCAAAGATTTGGATCATTCTTTACTAAGCACAGAGAAAAATGTCAGCTGCAATGCTCACACAGAACTTGACATTTGGGTAAGTGACTCTAACCTTCAGATCTGGCTTTCCTTTTACATGCAGCAGAAAAATAAAAAAGTAATGGAGACAGGCAAAGCAGAGTTTGAATTAGTCATAGCACAACATTCTTTAGTCCAGATCCTGCCTACAGGATCCAATCTAAGTACTTGCACCAAGAGCTGTATGTCACCTTAAAGAATTGCAAAAAATTAGAGAGCAATATGGTGTAATTTTCAACTCCAGCCTATTGAGGTTGTGATCTCTAAATAGGTTCTACCAGTAATTGGTATGGGTACATCTATTATCCATAAACGTAAGACACAAAAACCATGCAACTCACTCTCTGCATATCTGTATGGTAGAGGAACTCCAGCACTCTCCAAAGAAGATATAGCACTCACAATTCACACTCACATGCTTGTAAGTCTGTAAGTAAAGTCAGTAAACTGGTAAGCTTAGCATCACCATCTATAAAGTTCCCCCAAAATTATATTAAGTTCCTAATGGAAGGGGCCAATAGTATTGAAGGGTGGTAAACATCCACTAAAATTCTCCAAGTTTGCACCATCAACACACATTTCCCTCTAAGATTCTTAAGGACCTTTGTTTTCAAGGTGGCCTACAGCTATAAAGTTCAGGCAATCTTGATCAATTTTGAAAAGTCTGATCACTAAATGTGAATTAAGCTTCTGATATTCTTATCTTAAATTTTCAAGAGATGCATGCTGGTTCAAAAAATAGAAGTTTTCCTTAGTAATTTTTGTTTCAGATGTATTCTTTGGAAAATATGGTCCTGCTTTTACTAGAATTCTCAAAGTAAAAAACAAAATAAAAAAAAAACCCCACCCCACAACTAAACAAACAAAAACCCCCCTCCTTGTTGATGATAGTAAATTCTATAACCTCTAAAACCATGACAGAAATAACTTCAAAATAATCTCCCCTGCAAAATAATCTCTAACCAAAATATTAAACCAGGCAACCATCAATTTTCATGCACGACTGATCAATTAAGTGGCCTCAGTTCAGCAATGACATAAATACACAGAATCCTCTCGGTCACTGAAAACACCAAGATCTGAAAAACTCATCAAGGACAATTCTATTCAGTAAACTAGGAAAATATTTGATCTGTCAAATCAAACGTGAAAGGAACAACAAAACAGAAATTTGTGTTGTGTGCCAAGTTGTGTTAAAGGGACTCAAATTTTTCAGTGATATTAACTCTGAGTAATTTTAAATATTTTTCAAACAATATCTCATCTGAATAAAGACAGCCTTATCACCTACCAGAAAACCAAATTACTTTAATTACATAATAAAATTATCATAATCATGGCCAGATTTTTAGACCGCAACATGTCCTTGAAATCAAATGGAAATTACTCACCGATACTCCTCACTGAGATTTTTTTGTATGTTGTTCTGGCACCGTTTCCTTCTGACTTGTCATGTTTCTGTCTTCTTATATTATTCAGTTGAACAACTTCCTTGAAACAGAAAACCAAACATCTAAAACTTCTAATTTCAGTAAGATCTAAATGAAACACAAATCTTGTTCGTTTGTTTTATACTTTATACACTCAGCTGCTTTTTCACCTGTTTCAGGAGGAGAAATGAAAAGTCAAACCTTATTTTCATTTGGTTGTTTGATATTTAACTCACAGACTTTGAATATTATACCTTGTGTTTCTGGCTCTAAAACTATGTACACAGATGACTCAATGTACTCTCGCAAATTTTACTGTATTATCTGGAGAATTACAAATGTGAAAGTTACTCCTTTTATTTGGGTTATGCTTCAGTTTTTCTTGGAGAAGAAGAGCTTTAAATAGAATTTGCATATTTTCTTTCCAACTTTTTATTGCCCCAAATCCCTTAAGTAACACTGATTTAAGTGAAGTTGCGTATTTAGAGAAAAAAAAAGAGATGATTTTAGGCCATATCAGTAAAAAGAAATATACAGTAACCTATTAAATGCAGCTGTTGCACTAAGTGCAAGAGAGAATATTGGGAACATTGCTACATGATTAGGCAATAAATGACACTATATAATATGTACACGCGTAGTGGGGGTCAGATTAAGTTGACATCTGCAGCTAACCACAGTACTAACCACAAAAGTTATTAATTATTATATTACAACTAAACATTCGGTACTGTGTGTCCACTGTGATGAAGGCAGTATCATTCAAAATCAATTTATCTCCATAGGGTGATTTCAACTCCTATAGAAAAATGACATTAAAATGACAATGTTTTGTATTTCTATCAACATTATCTTAAGGTAGGTATAAAGTTATGTGAAAAGTTTTCCGTAAAAGCTCTCTGAGATATAAGAACACAAGAGAAAATATATACTGTTATATTGTATAATATTTATAATATTAAATCATTATTAAAGGATTGAGATGATGTGTGAAGTAATTTGGAGTATTCTCATTTTTCTGTTCTGTGAGCCAGGTAAGACACAGCAAAGAAGTTCAGATGCACTTAAAAATAAGGTTTTATTAATTCCAGGTTAAAATACAGGTATTAAAGTATATTCCATGATTATTAAGGAAGGAACATTTGATCAGGTACCAATTGTATCTACAAATAATACATTTCAGTTTAAAAATTTAGAAAGCAAAATTTCTGTCTCATAAATAAAATCATGTCATTCTAAACTTCTATAAAATACTATGTTTACATTAAATGTAAGCTTGTTCTGGAAGACCTGCTTAGTTCTCTGGGCACTAGAGGTCACTATTACAGTTTTGAATCTTTCAAGTCTGCTGCCTCTTATGTTCCTCAATATACTCTAAATTTGAAAACTCCCCTCTACGAAATGCATTAATGTTTGAATAAAATTACTCAAGACATATGTGTGCCTTCTTCAGAAAAATAAGTCCAGATGTACTAGTCAAAAGTTCTCTTTAGTAGATAATTTAAAAATACTTACTTTACTGTGGTTCTACCAGTGACAGGCTTATTCCAATAACTTCAGCAATATATGTATTAGGAAGAGTTGCCCTCAAAAACAGAAGAGATTGTCTTGATAGTCTAGCATACTTATTCAAACCATAACCTACTGAAAAAATAAATAAATCAATCAGCCAGAGGGGTTGGTTCATAAGATACTCAGTTATTGACTCATCAGAAGTCCTTACCACAAACTGAATGGCATATGATAATAGATACCTGGAGAAGGAAAACATACAAAAAAACCCCTCCAAAACAACAAAGAAAAAAAAAAACAACACAAAAAACAACAAACAAAAAAATCAACAACAGAACAAGCCTTGTGAAAGGGTTTGTGAAAAATAAAGACTTTTAAAATGTTATCTGGATCTTCCCTAGTATCTATTGCCTCTTCAACACACATTAAAGTAATTTGTGTGTGGGAGGAATTCTAGTCAGAAAGATTAAGGTGAAGAAAATTTTTCTGCATAGTCACCACTGCCTCTCTCCTGTGACTACTGAGTTAGCAGGCTAACAATACAACCTTTCTGGGAAACACAAAATCTCACCTGAACATAAAAACTACTATTAACAGGGCTATCTCATGTCTCCTGATATGATTAAGTTAGGGTGGAATAGAAATGAGAGAGAAATGATAAGCAGGAAGAGAGACAAGAACAGCAAAAAAGAACTACTATTAGAAAACAAACTAGAAGTTGATGACAGATGGGAGATTTGTTTCTGCTGTTGAAGCGAGGAATAACAGGATGGTGGAAGGCAAATGGGAGATGCAGTCTGCAAGAGAACTGAACTGCTGACACTAACTGCTTTCAGAAACAGTCATAGGAAGCATCACCAGTTCCTACAACCCTAATGCTGAAAAAGGCTAAGAAAATAAATAAAATCAGTGTTCAGGGATACTACAGTACATTGCTGTAATTAAAAAATCACAAAAAATAATTGGCAACATGGCATCTAATAAATTCAACAACATACAGCAATGTTGTGTGAAGATCATTAAAAGATGAGCACTTCATTTAAGCATTATTTACAATTGTAGATTGGATACTGCTCTAGCACAAGCAACATGGAACATATAGCATTTGTTTTCTTTGTTATCATTGTAATTGATATAAAATGTCAGGTGCCATCTTACTCATTAGTCTAGTTTACACTTTATAGTAGTAAACTCTAGTTTAGTCTATACCATCATTTCTCATTCATGTGTTCTACTGTAAACTGCATGGAAACTTACAGCATGGGCACCAACTGTTGTTGCTAGTCCCTTAAAATTAAAATTTGGGCAACTCTGAGAGCAACAGGCCAGGAAGCCTTTTATCAGTGTTTCAGAAAAGGTCACAGATTTTTTTTTTTTCCTCACTGTTTGAGAGAGTACATGGATATTATTTGATCAGCTCCTCTGATCACTGAATACTGTTTCTGAGCCTTTCAGAAGGTGTTTATTCCTATTTTAAAGGACAATGAAAGAAGGGATCACACAAGTTTAAAGTTTACAAAGACTGATGCATGCGTTCATGGTATTACATTAGGAAAACAATATCTGAACTACATAGATCTCCTTTAAATAATCAAACCCTTCAAGTATTTTTAAAATATTCCTACTTTGATTAAGCATCACTGAATTTTTACTTTAGCGATTAATTTGCTTACATGGAATTCTTAAATAATCACCCAATTTTTTATAAATAGCCTAGGTATATCTGAAAATAACAGCATTTGGTTTTAAAACCTACTTTATTTGATAGGATTTGTGTGACTCTCAAATCTATATCAGATCAAGGTTTTACACAATGATAAATGCTCTTACCACATCATCCATTTTTAAAAGTTCTCATCTCTTTCGAATAAGATGCTTTGATTTGGACTTGCAAAAATAATGAACTGAAAGTCACATCACATTGCCAAAGCTTGGGTAATTTTTTTAAAAATTAAATTAACTGTAATGACTTTAATCTATCACACTTTTGTTGGCACTCTACAGGTACCTATAAATAATTTTATTTTTGTTTTCATGAAAGCTAGGGAAAATTAATCGTAACTATTTTACACAGGATTGTGCTGTCTAATGTGCTAGCACTTCAGCAAAACACCTACTCAACATATTGCACATTAAAAAAGTTAACATACTTTTTTGGGAAGCAGTGTTGTAGCATTTGGAGAGAAAGATAGAAAACTATTCAGAGGTTCATTCAAGTGTAACATTAACATTATTATTTTGGGCAATTTTCTAGATTGTACAGAAAATATAACTAGTCAATTTATGACATATGAGGAATTGTATAAAAGCCTGATTGAGACTGAATCTACACCAGAGTTAATGCATCCACAATAACTGGTTTGTTTAGAAAATATTTTTATTATTTCACAATAAGATGCACACTCCTCTCTTCAAAAGACGATCTTTTCAAGTTTCCTGCAAAAATACTCAATTATCACCTAATAATAATTATTACATAGTTTTTGTATAACCTTTCAACGTCTTCAACGAGTACTAAAGTAATTAGAAATGGATGACAAACTGCAACATACTACCATTGCCCTCTAGATGCAACATGACTAGAAGAAGCAAAAGCATATCAAATCAGAAGGGTAAAATGACAAGCATGTCTATGAAAAGAGTGGCCCATACAATGCTATCACAACCCATTCAAATTTTCATAGGAAAAAATGCCTACACAGAGAGGTAATAAAACTACATTCTTAATGTTATCAGATCCTTACATGCATTTAAAAATCATATTAATGATAACACATACTACCTTAAGGTAAATGCTCATAAATTTATCATACTGCTTACCTGATGTTTCCCAACCCACCCTGAGAATTACAAATCTCATGTGCATAATCTGCTTTCATCATAAGAAACTGAACTGCTTTACATTTTTCAAGAGCCAATAATGAGAAACAGCACAGTCAAGTAAGATTCAGTCTTTCTCCTTCAGGAGATCCTAAATAGTATTTACCTGCTTGGAGAAGATAATGCAAATAAAGGAAACATAGAAATTTATGCATACAAAGATTGTGACACCTGCCTTTAAGGCATTCTTACTAATGTTACTGCATGTACTGTGGTGTTCACATTACTTTTCTTCAACAGCAATATACAATTAATTGCCTTTTTATAAATCTGTATGTTGGTGTTAATAACACCAGTAACCATTGCATACTTTCACTGTCATTTTCGTATACTTTGTAGATTGACTGGGATGGCAATTATGTGCAAAGTAATAATCCCATATGGAAAATTAAACACAGGCAGGTGTATTGCTTTCAAACTCAACCTTATTTTCTTGCTGATAGGTTCTATTGTGTCTGACGACAGGCACTTTAAAATAATTGTTCATGTTTTTAATTGCAATTAAACAGTCCTGAACTGTCAGTAATTGCAGAAAACAAGCAAATTCACAGGAGTTTGTTCATAGAATAATAGAATGTATTGGGTTGGAAAGGGCCTCCAAAGGTCATCTAGTCCAATGCCCCTGCAACAAGCAGGGACATCTCTAACTAGGTCAAGGCTGCTCAGAGCCTCAACAAGCCTGGCCTTGAATGTCTGCAGAGATAGGGCCTCTATCACCTCTCTGGGCAACCTATTCTAGTGATCCATCACACTAAAAGTACTTTGCTTTTCATCTCACTTATACCCCTTAGGACAAGGAACTGCACTAATGCATGATCACTGCAATCCAGGCTGCCTCCTGTCTTGATGTCCCTGATGAAATCACTAGCATTTGTGACCACAGGGTCTGGTATCCCCTCAGGTAGGTATGTCTATTTCCTGTCTTAGTAAGTTGACATTCATCTAAGCACTCCAGGTGTCTCATGGATTACTTACAGTTTACCATGCATTTTTTCCAACATATATCAGGGTGGTTGATAGTAGAATGAGAGACTTCAAGTTTTATGTCTCCTGGATTGGAGTAAGAAGTCCTCATTGAATAATGAGTCAAGAATAATAAAATCTAATCTATTCTCATAGATGTTCGTGTTGGGAGTATAACTGAGTTGTGTAAAAGCATTTTGGAACAAGGACACTGAATAAACACTGTATTCCTAGCTGAATATAATATATACCAGGAAACCTTCTCATCTCATAATTTGCCTAATGCTTTGCTATCTTTTCATATATAAATTACTTTAATATATATTTATTATCTCATTAAAGAGTTTTAACTGAGAACTCTGAGTACATAATATTTGTACACAGAGGAATCAAAAGATATCCAGCAATAAAATCACACTGCTATGAAATGTATCAAAACACATAGATATTAATTCAATTCTTTAAGATCATTAGCATAAAAACAATATATTACACCATTAATTTTATAGTTGGCACTTCATCTCCATTGATAGGCAGCTGAAACCAAAACAAGGTTTAGTAATTATTTCCTTAAATTTGAGGAATTCCCAAATGGAAATATCCATATTGAAACTGACATTAAAAAAAAACAAACCAAACCAAACAAAAAAACAGTTCTTTGCTAAACTAAATATGCACCAGTAAGCCTTATTCTGACTAATTTCAGATTATACCTTCTGCCTTTTTGTTGTTATTGTTAGAAAAATGTAATTGGCTCTGGCCTTCTTCTGACAAATAAAACTAAACCAGAGCTGAATTCAAAGTTATGTCATCTGAAATCTCTCAGCTGTACAATGGCATATAGGCAATAAAAGAATTAAAACCTCTTCATTTTAATAGAAAATACATTTCGATGAAACAAATACTGCAAAAGTAAAAACAGCTTGATGGAGATGAAGATGTAGAATTGAACACTGACCACTATGGAGAATTATAGTTGAATGTTGTAACTACAGGCAGGAAGGAAAGCAATTAGACAATCAAAGGTATTAGGCAAAATAAAAAGTCTATAAATAAATAATACTTTATAAAGTTTTTTCCACTGATAACTGTTTTAAATTCTCTATTTAAATATAATTCAAGTTGCCAAAATTCTGTGAAAATATTTCATATGAAAAATAGCAATGCCCTGGTTTTTCTGAAACAGTTTCATACATAGTCACTCAAAAGCATTCCCAGCTATTACCACTAGTTATTACCAATAGTGAATTATTTAAACATTGAGGAAGTCTTAATTTCTTATTATTTTTGCATATATTACTAAATGCAAAGACTTGCCATACCTCTAATTCTCTTAATCTCATAGAAGGCCTTGGGAAAAGATGTCAGAAACTGGTATATTGTTTCCACTGAGTTGTCAAAGTTTGGATTTCTGTTTTCTTATGTAGTCTGGAAAATATTACTCTTAGATCTAATATACGTGAAAATTCCAGAATTCACAGGAGCTGTAAAGTGTTGGGGGTTTTTTTTGTAACAGTTCACCATTCTTTGTCCTAGTATATGAATACCAGATGTAGAAAACATTAAAGAATAAGGACAGTAAACAATATTTGAAATGTTATTGTTATTTTTCATCACAGAACAAAGCACAGCATTAATATATATGGAAGAATCAATATAGCAAGAGATATCAACATTATGCTCTAAAATATGCTCTGAAGCATTCTCAGATCTTTAATAAAATAATTAAACTCATCTCCAAATGTAAACATATTCCACACAAATTTCATTGGTGAAACTAACTTGCTAACTTCTCTTTCTCATTTGCTTGTCATTTGTCACTTCAGTTTTACAAATATAAAAAGCAGTATTGTCCAATACCTTTGGCACAGAGAGTTATTGAAAAATCAGGTCTCATGCTGCTAATGTTTTCTTTATGCCCTTTTATAACCATCTGCTATTTTATCTATACTTTCCTCTGTTAACTAGAAACAGTTACAGTTAGGTGATATCTTATATCACTGGAACATCTTCCAGACTTCCATGACACTTTTCTTTTCCAAATTGTCTAGGGGGCATTACATATTCTTTTTCACCCGACTGGATCTGTTCCGGAGTGACTTGGTCTAGGTGATCCTGCTCAGGCAGGGGGGTTGGACTAGATGATCTTCTAGGTCCCTTCCAAACCCTAATATCTGTGAATCTGTGAAACCTTTGAGGTTTTTTTTTTTGTCAGATTCTTTCTTTGATGAATAATGAACCAAGTATAATTACAGTCTTGCTTGTAGAGTTCAAAAAGTTGCTGACATATACCTTTTAACTCTTCTTCACAGTCACACAGAATAAGATTTCAGTTGCTAATATCAATTAGCTTTCATGACATTCACGTTTTCTATCTACTGCCATTTGATGAATTGCAAACTCATTGCAAAACATGATAATGTGAACATGATACTTGAGTATCTTATATGCTCAGAATAGATAGCATCATATGCATACCCGAATATTCCAGATACTTATTTAAGAAACCTGATATTAAAAGGACAAAATAAAAATGTAAAAAATAGTTATCCATGTATTTCTATATGTAACACCTCTTGCACATTTACTTATGTAAATTTCTAAGTAGATCAATTTGGGGTTTAATCTTCTTCAGATTTAGTATTTGTCTCAAAAATTTTACTATTAAAAATAATTACAGTCCTCTGCTAATCATTCCTCCACATAGCTTTTAATTATATTAGAAAGAATCATTCATAAATTCTCAGATTACCTCTTTTTGCCAAAACTTATCTCAATATTTCCAATAAAAGAAAATTTCTATTCCATTTTGAGAATGATTAACATGCACAACACATGGTTGTTCCTCCTCCTCTATAAAATACTCATATCTCTTCAGAAGAAATATGCAAGTTTAGTAGGAAAAAAATAGAGTAGCTTCAACACTCACCTAATAGAAAATGAAAAGCAACAAATTGTACTGATAGAAAATGTTGACTGGCTTCGAGATCATACAAGCCATAGTGGCCATTACAAAGATAAATAGCAAAAAGGAGAAAGAAAAATAATAACCATAAAAGTAATTATAACTGACAGTGAGGCAGTATTGAAATATATCCCATATTCACTGATCTTAGTCATTGCCATCTAAAATGTCACAGATAATACAATCAAATAACATTTTCAGATTTTAAGAACTATGAATTCATGGCAGAAAATGTACTATCAGTGATGATCTTACTGTTAAAACTTTAAAGATATCTTCTTTCTACCAAGAGTAACAGCTATAAGACAAAATATACAAAAGCATTCATCTGTGGAAAGAAATTACCAAGTTTACCAGAGATGACTAGAGCATAGAATGCTCACACGGCTTATGATAACAGGATAATTCAGCACAAGATAAGGAGCAAATGTTCAAGCTATTAATTTGTGCTTCTCATAGAATATTTATTATGTATTCGAATAGTCAGTTTTTTGTTCTCGTATTCGTGGCAACCAAATACTACATAATAAACAGAACTCTGAACTTCCTCCATATATTTCTTTGATCAGCACAAGAAATCTATTAAAGACAGCTTCCAGAATATCATCTGTCAGGCTTTGAACATGCCTGAAAAATGGTTGCAATGCCATTACTGTTGGCTACTGAAGAGGTGTTTTGGGGGAGGGGGTTACTTCCTCCTCCAAGTCAAATACCAGCATGATTATTATATATCAGGTGGATGGACATTAAATATTCTCCTGAGCGCTGTACAGGCTGTATAGGCTGTAGAAGCCATTGAGCCATGTTCTTTCTGAAACACACCACTCTGTAAGTGTGGAACTGATTTGTTATTGGACTTCTGAAATAGTCACGCTCATGGATGCCTTTAGGGGTCTCTCTCTGTGTTCGAACAGACACTTATCTTCTACTTATCAACAAATGAACAGACAAAACCAGTAGACTAATGAGTCTGATTGCATTATGATAGATAAGACACATACGAAGTTGAAACTTTTTTCTATCCCATTCAGCTGGAAAATTGATTTAGAATAGCCTATTATATGTACATTTATTTCACCAAAGAAGTAAAATGAAATATATAAGTTTAGAAATCACTGAAAAATATTAAGGCTCTGACTCAGTAGAACTACAAAACCATATGTTGGGGTTGGTTTTGGGTTTGTTAGGTTGGTTTTTTTGTTATAATAACAGCATTTCTTAAGGAAGCATAACAAGAAAAAGGCCTACAAATCTGATACC
Organism: Ceyx melanurus; assembly: GCA_024611195.1. Taxonomy (NCBI): domain Eukaryota; kingdom Metazoa; phylum Chordata; class Aves; order Coraciiformes; family Alcedinidae; genus Ceyx; species Ceyx melanurus. The sequence continues at coordinate 57,581 of JANHGL010010883.1, read as the reverse complement.
TGTGAGCAAAGCGAATTGAATCTTTCATTGACCCATTCAAAATTAGTGTTTATCCATATGCAGCATAACACTGAAGTCATTTGGGAAAAGCTATGGTGTGATAAAGCATTTAATGGAACATCTGAAGTACAAAAATGCTATTTAAAAGTTTCTTCCAATCATCACCCTTAAAACCTTCTGAATTTCCCAGAAATGGAAGCTCAAAAACTTACTGAACATAGCTTTTTATGTTTATGTATGCTTCCCAGACTGCTGAGCAATAGTAAATACTCTTAGCCCAAAAATTAATTAGAAAATATCAACTAATTTTAATAGTATGATAGCATTCTTATACATCTGCTTTTTGTCCAGAAGTTCCTTTTTAAAGAGGATGAGTCTGTAGATGCTCAGTGCCAATTGCACTGCATGAATATCAAAGGACTGAGAACAGGTAAGTTTGCAGAAAATATAAATTGATAATTGAAGCTCTCGCAGTTCATGCAGACCAGTGAAGTCTTATGGTGTGTTAAATATATCAACTTTCTATACTCAGTTTGTCTTTTGACAATCTTGAGGGAATTTACTGCAAACGAGGGATGTAATTAACTAATGCTGCAAAGAATATTGAGATTATCAGAAACAGCAATTTTGAGGAAATCAATTCAATCAGTAATTGCCTTACTACTTGATTTCTTCATTACTTTTCAAGTAGCAAAGGCTGGACAATGCTATAGCATATGCAGCTAATTTTCAGTGGTATGCTCTTCTTTTGTCCACTGCCTGCTTATTTAGCTGTTAGCAAACAGCAGAGAAATAAACAGCGTGGGGAAAAAAATATTTTATCTCAGAGCACAGCAGGCTCTATGGTAGGCTTTGCCTTGAGCCAGAAGCTAGGCAGTCTTAGTCTGTTCAGATGCAAATGAACAGGGGGAAAAAAAGTTTTATATCCATGCCGCTACTTGATTGAAGTTAATTGTAATTTCTAGATTTCTCACACTAGAAATACCTTAACCCTAATTCTGAATACATTGTGTAATAAGTAGGTCTTCTGACTATGAAATGATGTTAAAAGATAGCATGTTGGAAACTTGAATAGCATAAAACTACAAAATATACTCTTTACTAATGTGTTGCATACTTATGCTATGACAACTTATTCATCTATTAAGACAAGTGAGTTGTCTTTCAGAAAATTGTAATGAACGTCACTGTCAGTTAAGCATGACCTTTGAAAAAAGGTATTTGGCCTTTAATCTTCAAGACTCTATGTTGAAATGTAATTAAAGAAAAAACAGAGTGACACTAAAATGACAGCTATTGAAGAAGACATAAATAAACATTTGCATCTGACAGTAGAAATATGAAGTTCAACACTTGAGGACTTACTCATTATGAGTAAAAGATCTGTATTCTCTAGACTGCATCACTGTAATAGCAGAACAGTTTTTGAAGTCAGCTTAACTATTTGGAAAATATTCAATTACCCATAAGAAAGCAAAATAGTAACGTTCTTAGTTCCCTGGACTTTGGATGTGAACTCACATGGATGTTTCTAAACAGGCCATTAATTAATGTTGAAAAAACAAATAGAGAATGGATAGGCTGAAATTCAGGTAATGGAGATAATGGTTTTAGAGAGTAAAGAGGAAAGAGACATATCTACTAATAAAGGAGTTTGACAATATCTATTTTAGATTATCAATACAGAACTTGAACTATCTCCTTACTGTCTAGGCAACATTAAGCACAACAAATGATTGGTTGTGCTTAAATTAGTAAATTTGTTCAAGAAAGTACAGATAGTCTGCCTATGGGAAATAATGTTCATAATGCCTAGGGAAGTTTTCCATGGGCAATATTAAAATCATCAAGGTCTTTATCAAGTCTGATTTTCTAAGAGATTCAAAGAATTTAAAATATCAATTGCATTTTGTTTCTTCTCAACTGTAGAATAGCTTGGACTTGGATTTCCCATCCTCACAGTGTAAATACCAGCCTTTGCTACTAGTTTTCATGCTGAGTTACATTTTTTACTTTAGTTATTTGCTTTAAGGTTTTACATTAATATAACCTTAATATTTGTTTGTCAATAGATTATAGAGGTATTTCCACATTCATGTTACCTAACTAAATAAAATTCCCAGATTCCACAATGTGTCAGAAGCATTGAACAATAATTTCACAACTGTACAAAAAAAGCTACACGTTGGTGGAAAAGAACTGAGTAAAACATGATTCGTTACATGCAGATAATGCAGAAGAAATGTCATCATAAAATAAAAAGAGGAAATAGAGAATGTGTAGTTACTGGACGAGATTGTGATGTGTTATACCAAAGAAGAGATCGGAATCTGCCCACCTGCATTCACAACCACTCCCAGCACAGAGCAGACAAAACGCCAACATTAAATATGCAAAACAAATACAGGTGCAGGCTTTAATAAATAAGGACAAAGATAACCTATATATAAATGAAATTATCCTCTGATCACTGATGAATTAATTATATCTATAATTTTGTTATATTTAATATTGGCATATATATCGTGCTTATTTTCCAGGAGAGTTAATTTTCAAAGCTTATGTAAGGTTTTATTTATGTTCCAAAATATAATCACGTAATAAAGTATCACCAGTTACTCAAAGAAGAAAAGACACAGATTCAGCCAACCTGGATATTCCTGAAAGCCTGGTGATAACCCCACCAGGAAAACAGAATAGTGCTACAAATTCCTGGCATTCTGAGAAATAGCAAGAAATAACAAAGTGGGCACTGATTTTGGACCTAGTAGTGCATTCAACACAGTATGTGCACTGAAAGGATTAAAAGGAGAAAAAGAAAAAAGGAAGATCTACAGGGAGAATAATGAGAAGGAAAAAAAAAAAAAAGTAATAATTACAGTGCTGTGGTTCCCTCTTCTCTAAAATATAGTAACTCTATGGGCCAAGCTCAGGTCAATGTAGTTCCATCTTCAGCATCTGGTCATAGAGTAGCACAACTTAACAAGATCATCTAGACATGTTTTACTAGAGGAGATATCCATAAATCATAAATCTCACACTCTTGAAATTTGCATATTGATTTTAAATAAGTATCTGTAAATTGTCCCTCTCTGATACTCTCCTCCCCCTCTACTCTGCACTGGTGAGACCCCACTCAAGTACTGTGCCCAGTTTTGGACACCCCAATTCAGAAAAGACAGAGATTTACTGGAGAGTCCAGTGTAGGGCTACCAAGATGATTAAGGGAGTGGAGCATCTCCCTTATGAGGAGAGGCTGAGAGAGCTGGGGCTCTTTAGCCTGGAGGAGACTGAAGGGGGACCTCATCAATGTCTATAAATATCATAGACTAGTTGTCATTGTTATATCCTTTACTGTTAGTTTTATAGTTCTAATCACTATTCAAAAACAACTGGAAAAATCGTTTATTTTCTCACTGGATGGTCTGGTTTGGACTATCAAAAGTAAGTGATTCCGTATTCTTGCAAGCAACAAGAACACACATTTTTACATATTAAGAGGTTTTTTTTAAATCAAAGGAGAGTTACAGAATGGATTTATCCATTTTTCAGCAACATACCTGCATCTGGACTGAGACAATCAATGAAAACCTATCTAATGTTCCAGAAAATAAAAAAATAATTAATAAATAAAAATAAAATATAAACTTTAAGGACACCAGCATAGCACTTGTCTAGTCACTTTGTGACTCCTATGTGGCCAAAATCTAAGAGTGAACAAGTAGCACTGGACCGAATGCAGCTTAGCTAGGAGACTGACAGATGTTTCACCCTGTGTGAGAAGTAGTTTGGCAGAGGACTCTTCACCCCACAGAGAAGTGCTCCACAGATAGCATTTCAAGAAGCACTATTTCCAGCAGTTCCAAGAAACCTTTTGGAAAATAATTTTTACAAAGCTACATTTTCTTCTTGTCTTACACACATCTTCCCACAAACTGTACATGTAAGAATACTAAGGTAGAAAGTGCTTTTATATTGATTGCTTTTTCATCTTTATATTTGACAGCTGGAGTGTTAAAACAGAATTCTGAGTAAATTAAAGCAATAACAAAATTACACAGGGCAGCTGTTTCAGCTATTTCCACAGAGCAATGCTCTTTAGAAAAGCTAATGAATCTAATGGAATCTAACAGACACTGCCAAAACAGCAATAAGTGATTTAAAATGTAGGGGAAAGTCTCATATAAACAGCCTCACCAAGCACTAAATGGAGTACATAAAACTCTTGGGGCTTCTCTCTTTTAACAAAAAATCAAATAGATATCTGTTCATTTATTACAATGGTGCCCACAAGCTCTCTGCAGTATAGGACCTGTCAGAATTTCTATTATACTTCTCATTATTTTAGTGTTTGTAACTTACCTAATTACAAATTTGCTTGAGGCCATAGCATACTTTCACTTACTACCTAGTTAATCCCCACTTCCCATACTGTTCAAATTTTGAAATGGTTTTTTGTTTATTCTTTGTAAAGGAATAAAGATGAGAGATTTGTTCAGCTACTGAAGTTGTACTGGGCTTTTCTATTTTGCTATAAATGCTACTTATAAAATCTGACATGTGGGAAGTAATGCACTATAAATCATTCAAATGTGACAAATTGGTTTTCTTTGCTGGGGGAGGAAGTAATGATCCTCATCCAGTCAGCTCTGAGTTTGTAATTTGGGGAATAAGCCTGTGGTATACCCTAGTTTCCTTATGGGGGCTGAATGTTTGTTTTACAGTACACTGTTGGATTATTCTCCTCTCTTACAGTGGGTACAGGGTACCCACTGCCTGGGTGGATTTGAGAGTAACCCTACTCAACGTCTGAGAAAAGTCACTGGCAGTCCCAGCACAGATCATAACCTGAACAGTACTTGTTTTACAAATAATTAAGCCCCTTTAGGCTCTTGATGAGACTCTCAATATCGTTCTTCTACATACCACTTTATCTGGATGTAGAACTCTTGACTCCTTAGTGTCTTCAAAGGGCTGCCAATGCAATTTTTCTGAGTGGAACTCCTGCAGAGAGATTGTCTCCTTATCATTCTCAAAGAAGGCAAAAGTGTAGCATTCTGGTGTTATTCCATTCACACCAGTTAGGACAAGAAATATGAAAGCTAAAAAACATAAAATAAAAAGTCAGATGTAAAGTGCCTATATGAACTCATGGATGCCTGGAGATCTCAGTCCTACTATCCATTCTTGATAACTGCACACAGCAGGATCCTTACCTTTACACTTTAGTGGGAACTAAGGGCTCTGTTCCCTTAATAGGTCATGCTTTTCCACTGGCAATATACCCAGTTTACTGGACTGGACGTTTCAGGAGTTCAGGTTCTCTAACAAAAGAGAGAGATCTGATATTTTCACTCATCCTCACAACAGATAAATCACCCATTTTTCCTGTAGATCAATATTTTTCCTTCTGATATCCAATGTAAGAAATTACATTCTTTGTTACTAAAATATTTCTGTAACAGTCTTTAAAGCAAGTTGTTTCATGTGTAAAAAAGACCAATTATTTCAAATAGCTAGCTTTTACTTTTAGCTGGAATTTTTATGTAGCTAGTTTTAATTCAGTATTTACATTATTGGACATCATTTATAGCATTTAATTTAGACTGCTTAAGCACAAAATAACTGGATCCGAGTATGAAATATGCTTGTATGCCGGTTTTATTACCTTTTCATCAGGAAGACTCATCACTGTATTCTTTACAAATTAGATTCATTTGTTTTTCAAAATAAAACTGCTATTGCGCACAAATGTAAACAAACAAAAAAAAAAATCCAAAACACAACAGCAGTTCTGCAAGCTGCAGAACACACAGAGAGGTAAAAAACCCTCCTTAATAGTTAAATTTATACAATGTCTATCAAAAAGGCAGAAGTGTTGTCCCATGGAGTTTGTAATCATATCGGCAATGTTGACTATAAACAACAATCCAGCATATGCTACAGGTTGTGGCCCTGAGCAAACACATGTAAAAGATAAGTTTAGTTACCATGTAAATAAAGCAAAATTATTTACATGTCTAAGTAATTTTGTAAATAAGGTTTAGAACTTTGATTAGTATCTAAACAGCTATACCCTGCAACATGCTAATGAGATGTCAATTACTTGCTAAAATAGTAACATTTATAATGTTAATTGAAACAAAACTTGCTATAATGATTTATTAATTCTAGTTTTCAAACTCCTTAATTATCATGTCCATAGAAAGACCACACTCATGATTCAAGTGGTTCCATTAAATTAAGATCTTGAATAGGGATGCTGAGAGAATATATTAAAAAACTCTGTAGTTCATTAAAAAATATATACTTTTATAATTAAGCTAATCTAGCAGAGTTTCTCAATTTCATTTCTCTGGAGAGGTAGGACATGGGTAAACACATTGTACATAGCATACTAACCTACAATGTCTTCACAAAAAAATTCAGTATTGCAGAAAAAAAAAATGTCTGGATGTTTCTTACATGAGGAAATCACCTGCTCTTTTTAACCACTGAATCTTCACATGGTATTGATAAAATTATAAATTCTGAGTTTGATCAATAGGTTCATTTAAAAATCTAACACTAATTAGAGAAGGCTGGACTTTGTATTGCATATCAGTTATAGCAAAATCATATTCTCTAGTTTATCAAAGAAGAAACAGAAAAAAGAATCAGAAACTTCTTCAAGTTTACTGATGAACACATGGGATATTTAATTAATATTCTGGAATCTTTCCTGTCCAGTAGACCATATTTAACTTTCTGATAGAACAGCAAAGCAGTAAGAAATATCATTCTGGTTTGTTTTATTTTATTTTTCTCACTAAGCTCCAAGGGATGTGCAAGCTTCCCAACTCAGTTTCACCCACATCTCAGTGATCAGAAAGGCAATTAGCTGTAATAGCCTTAAGCCATTTAAAACAACAGTCTTTTCACACAGATAATGTTCTTCATCACTTAGAGATGTTATTTGTTTAAAAAAACATAATGACTTGGGTTTGAAAGGACTTTTAGCACCCTGCCCAACTCCTTGCCACGGACAGGGACAACTTTCATTAGATCAGGTTGCTCAAAGCCACATCCAGCAAGACTTTTGAACACTGCTAATAATGAGGTATTTACAACTTTTCTGGATAACGTGCTCTAGTGCTTCACACCCTCAATTCTTCCTAGTAACTAACTAGAATCTAGCCTTTTGCAATTTAAAAGCCATTATCCAGGAAAGTATATTAAAATAATTTTATATTGCCAGTGCCCCACTGCAAGGAACTTCTTATTCAATCTTAAAAATGGAACCTGCATTTAATTAATACTACTAATAATATTTTATTACTTCGATATTACTTCATTTGTAAATCTAAATTCCTGTAAAAAATCATGGCTTATATCATCCTCTCTTTAAATGTTGGTATTTTCACCTGAGGTGATATAGTCACAAGGCAAAATCTAATAATCAGAAACATTATGTCTACAAATACATAAATGAAGAACTAATGCATTAAATGTCCCAGGAAATCTCAGTGTAACTGTGGATACACATAAATCAGAAGCACTAAAACTCTAAGATTCTGGTGAAAAACCATAAGGTTTATATTAATTTGCAATGTGCTGTCTCCTTACTATCATGCTTTCCTGCTTGCACTGTTTGAGTTAACAGGAGAAAAAAAATCTGTTTTTAAAATTGTTTCCTTTCGAAAGAACATTTTAAAAATGTTATAAAATCTCAGATAATAGTAGGATGATGTTCAACACACCGTCTTAATAAAAGAAAATATAATTTCTCATGCAGCCTAACGTGTATACTGAAATCAGCTGTAGATAATTTAAGGTTTTAAATTAATGGAAAGACTTGGGGTTATCCAACTATGCTCTTACTGTTCTTATCCTTACTCTGCAACTGTGCATTTAATATTATCTCCTAGGAATAACATCTATCTGCCCTGTTGTGATCAAAGAGAAGGTGGTTGATTGAGCATTAGGGCATCTGAAGTGTGGGACAGATTTATGTCAGACTCACTGAAGCTCTTTAGTGAATTAGTTGCCTAAACAATATTATGATATAATGGAGGTTAGATACCCAATTTACACAAGGTCTTTCATTAATTCCCCCAGGCATCCTTAACTGCCCAATGTTACTGCAAATCAAATCTTGAAAAAAAATGCATATGGAGGAAATAAGCAAAACGTGACTGTAAAATTATTCATTATTTTAACCCAAGATTGTCAGAGAGACAGAAAGAGTGAAAATTTTGTGGAAAGCAGTATGCAAAATGAGACATTAAGAGTAGAATGCAAAAAGGAAAAAAAAAAAAGCTAATGAACTAAAGGGTTGACATACAAACAGTGAGCAGAGATGAAGGAGAAGTTTAATGCAGACTCCAAATGTCATTTATCTACAATGTCCTGGAAAAAAATGTTTAGACAAACTTACTGTTTTTCTGTTGTTCTTAGTAGCTATAAAGTTAAAAGAATTAATTTAATTAGGATGGCAAAAATCCAAGTGAGAACAGGCAATTTACAAATTTCAGAATCCAGGTTACAAGACAAACTTGCCTGAAAGATTAGTAAAAAAAAATAAAAAACTCAACCAACATAGCTATACTTTTAAAATATTAACATTTTCTATGATGACTGAACTTCTATTAATTGTATACTAGATCCAGTATTCTCTAGTGTTTAGCTTATTTATTGCAATTCTTTTGCACTTGCCCTAATTTATTACACTAAATATCAAGTGTATGCAGTGGGATTTTTAAATGGCTTCTTCACAAAAGCAATCATTATATAAATATGTCCTTAGGGTACTAAAATATCTACAGTACTTCCTTACATCTACAAAAGCTGCAAAGAGAAACTGTCTCTTGTAAAGCTGAATTTGCTTCTGTCCAAGAAGGAAACAAATATTGCCCCTGGGTATCAGTGTTTATCAAAGGCCACTGGCAGACAGTTAAAATAGGACAGGGCAACATGGAGAAGCACAAATGAACAAACCCAAACAACTAAATTGTGATTATCTAAACTTCCCTATCAGCGTGAGTGACACCAAAAGAGAATCTGGGACAACAAAAAAAGTATTTCTTACTGATATCAATCAGACCTCCAAAAGTAGGTTCAAAGGAAAACAGTTTTAATGAGGAATACAGGAGATTTGTTTAGGCAAAGGACTTCCCTTTCACCTCAGCACTTCCAGGGTCTCCTCAGGTTATACGCTGTCCTAGGGCACATTTCATCTGTTGGTGTTCACCCAAGCCACCCTGCTAGCACAGTCAGCCTGTCTGGTCATAACAGAAGCAAACCTCCATATGCCTGTAAGCTACACTTCAGCAATATAACCTAAAGTGAATCAGCTGATGATGGAGTGGATTTTTTTTCTAGTCTAATCACCATTTTTGCATAGAGGCAAAGTTCTACAAGATGAATAGCTGGATCTTTCTGGCCCCATAGATCTAGAACAAATTCAGATGTATTTACTCAATACAAATAATAGGATCATTACAAAGGAGCATTTCTTATGAAATGAAGGTTATATAATGAGCTAAATAATTTACCAAGTCTTCTTACAATATCATTCTTCTCAGTTATTTTTTATTTTACTTTAAAATTCACACATGTATTTATATTTATTCACACTGATATATGTCACACACACATGCTGTGAAGAATGATCCCCAGCTACCATTTTGCCCTTTGCAAGTTACAGTATGAGACGTAAAAAAGGAGCACAACTGTATAGATCGCCAGTATCTTATTGCCTCAGCATTTCAAGAGATACCACTTAATCTGATTTTTAAAATTCTCAAGATAGTTTTGAGAAGTCTTTCAAATCAGTAACATCAGTAGGAATATATACACACACATATAATTTTATATTCATAAAAGAATTAATATATGGGAAAGGTGTACAAAAAGTTGAAACAAAGTAAGCAAAAATTTGGTAGTGTGTCATTTTCATTGACTTTAAAATTCAAATTATGAGAACCATACAAAGAAGATTTGTCTTCATGTGCAATGGAATGTGCAAACTAAAAAATCTGAATAACTCTTAAAAAATTTGTACAATACTTTTTCTAGGTATTGAAAAAAACCAATCTGAATTACATTCACATACACACACTTCCATGCATGCCCACATACAGAGTCTCATACAAGTATAAATTTGTTTAGCAACAGTCTCTGAATAACTTGTGAGAGGAGATAGGGACAGGAGTCTGGAGGCAGATCTGAAGAAAGCAGCCTCAATCCTTATGTATTTATATACAGGAAAGGAAGAGATCAAACCAAGATAAAATGGACGGTGAAAACACCTGTGTAATACACAGCTTTTGAGGTTGTTTAGTTTTCTGCTTGCTCCCAAGATAAATGAAGGCTAAAAGGTTTAGAAAGATAAAATCCTTCTAGCATGAGATAGAAGGACTTTTGTGCTCCAAAGAAACCAGATGTAAGAACAAGGAGTCATACCAAAGGTCGTTCCCTAAACACGACTGTGATCAGGTCACATAGTCAAAGTGTGGAAACCTTAAAGGGTTCTGAACAATGTTATACAGAGCGGAAAAATTGGTGAAGTCTAGTTTTCTTACTGTAATGCAATGAGAAGCATGAGAATGGAAGTGGTTAAACAATGGTAAGGTAACTGTATTCAGTCAAAGGGCTAACAGGATACACATATGCAACAGGCAGTTCACATCAGGCAACATCAAAACCTTACAAGTAAACTAAATCTCAGTGTCTGATAGAATTAATGAGTGCAACTTCCATGAATATTTATCTTATAAATAGACAAGTAAAAAAAAAAACCTCAACAGTGCATGATGGAAGATGAAAGCTAACAGGAAGATGCAAGGTTGTTAGATATAAAGAACTATTTGAATGCATATGTAGCATAGACGTAGCTTTTAATTTCATTTTGGGCATATGGGACATAATACATACTGTTGCATTGTCAGCGTCATACTACCAAAGTCATGTATTATAGCACCCTAAATCAAAGCAACCTTCCCCAAGACCTTCACAGTACAGCTATATGACTATAAAGGCAGGGGAAAACTGGTCTCTGAAGGAGGTGAGGTTAAAAATGGATCCTGGAGTCCTAACAAGGACCAGTGAAAGAGGTAGACACTGGATTGAGCTGTTCACTCTTAATTTATAGATTAAATGCCTTTATAAGTACATAACATTAGGAGATTTAGGAATAAATTACTTCTGCTTCCAGACTTGCTAAAATCAACTTTTGTTTTGAGGGGGAATATTCCTAATGTGACTATATTAAATGAGCTTTGTGTAATATGTATTTTTATATCGGATTATGGATAAGGATAGAGAAAATAATATAAATTACAAATGTTTTAATGTTGAAAATTACATTATAAGTTTTCTAATTCTTTATTCTTTCTAATTCTCTAATTTCTAATACAACTTCTGTTGTATATATTTCATGGACTATCCTTCAAACCCTAATTTAAGCAAAGATTCAAAGCCCAGAGCTCATCTACCATAAAAAAAAAAAAAAAAAAAGTGGAACTGGCAATTATTAATATGTGCACAGTACTACTTTACTATATCAAAATGTCCTTTTAAAATTAGTCTGTCTTCAGTTCCTGATGGGCAAATTAAGCACCTAATTTATCTTGCCTGGTCTTCTTTGATGACTTGATCAGTCCTATATTGCTAGGCAGTCAGAAAGTGAATGTTAAATGTAAAAAAAGGAATCTCTCCTAAAATTTATGAAAGGAAGCAATAACAGCTAAGCACATGATCATAGGTCACCAGTCAACACATGGTGAGAAAAATGAGAACTTTGAGCCTGAAATTATCTCAATTTATGCAAATTCCAGGAATTGCTTGTATCTCTCAAGATCAGGAATTTTCCCATATTATATAATATCCTGTTCCCCCACAAGTTTGCAAAAGACTGATGAAACAAGGTCTGTGTACACATTTTGCTGCCATGATTTGCTAAAGGAAGATAATTGTCAGAACTTTCCACATCCTCTTTGTATTTGGATGAGGCTACCAAATCCTCAAAGGGAAATTAAAGCAAGTTAGACATACCTAGCTCACAGCTTCATTACCATGCTGACATAACCAGACATAAATATTAGGCTTAGGCACACAAAGAGAGGGGAAAGTAGCAAACAGAACCATTGTAAATGACTGACAAATGCATCTTTTTCCTCAGGTCTGTGACTAGTTTTATTCTCCAAACTTCTTTAAGAAGGGAAAATAACTTCTGCAGTGGCTATACTCTGCAGTAGAATGCAACCTATATAAACTCCTTGCTACAGTAACTGTTTTCATAAGGAGAAGTCTGTTCGGAGTTAAACTAAGTATTACTGCAAATTTAGAAGACTTTGCTGTCCTTGGTGATTTAGTACAAATATAAACAAGAAAGATCAACAGTATTGTGTATTACTTCCCATAGTATCACATCACTTCTCACAAACCACTTACAAAATAAATTTCAACACATGCAACTATAGAAGATAACAGCTTCATGGGTATTCAGACCCAATAACTAGATATAATAATTCTTCAACATTTAATATGTTGGCCAAATCATTACTGTATTCAAAATTATTGATATTTTATAGTCATATATAGGTTGAAATGTTCTATATTCAGTTCCTCACACAATTGAAGACAGATAAAACTCTAGCAAACAATTTCTGTGAAATATTTTTGATTCACAGTAGCACTGACATGCCACATGGATAGAATTAAGAAATAAAAATTTGCAAAATTTACAATGCTTAAAGACTGCACTTTCTGTCAGATAAGTCTTGTAGAATATTTTCTTCTTGTTGTTTTCTTTTCCTTTATGTAATAATCTCAACTATGGCTTTATCTTTCTTTTTATTATATTTTTTACAAGCATGCATTGCCATTTATATACCTATCCAAATACATGAAAACTGTCTGGAAGCAGTAGTTTTATATGAGAAGAATTAATAAAAGCTGGCACTGAGTAAAGCTGGCACTGTGCCCTCTTCAAAATCTGGTCATTTATTCTGAAGTCTAAACAAAAATTGTTAGGTCTTCAGCTCTTTTGTGAAGTTTGGCTCTTTTCCAATGCTTGACATGAAACTTTCACATAAATCATTTGGAGCTGTTCATTTAGCTACATTACAAAGCATTTGGCAATAATGACTCCTGTAAACAATGGATTAGATGGCAAAGAGAAAGATTCTGCAGAGTCTAAAGATTAGGATGAGAGAATAACTACCACTGTCTTCCAAAACACTATCGAAGTACATTTGATTTTTAGGCTTCCCACATCAAGGCCTGTTTAAGGAGGAGTAAGTTTCCAGGAACTTGAAATAAATTCCTTTCAGAATTATCTAAGTTACAGATGCTATATCACAGTCCGAACTGAATGAATTTATATCACTATCTCACCTTCATTCCAGATATAACTCTAATTAAGTGAAGTTTAGCTTGGCCTAATTAGACCATATTACTGTCTAAGGGGAATTCCTACTTTATTACTCAGTCTTCAGAATGGTCTACTTAATCTAGGAAGACACTTTTGAAAGAAACAAAAGCAAAGATTAAAGCTGAAGCATTTTTTATCCAAGAAGTACAAAAGCACACTCACAAACTGCCCCATTCAAAAAGCAACATGAACAATTATGCCACCATTCTTCTAGAGAGCAGACAACATCACAATGTGTGGTGGATACTAATCCAAGCATACGTAATGTCAGCCACAGGGAAAAGCTGACAAACTATACAGTAGGTCAAGAAGAACTCATAAATAATTCACTTGGAACTCTCTTAGATTTTAGGAACATGGATGTTTCAGTATGAATGATCACAACATAAATGTAAATATAGTTTCTTAAAATTTTTTGCACATTTTAGATCTTTATGAATGTGTAGTTGAGCCAAATATAAAGCCAGATTAAAACAAATGTACAGTAATAATGCACATTAAATCTAAAAACCTGCAAAGATACAACTATCCTATTTGAAATGACTGCATATCATGTAGATTGTAGATCAGGACAAAAGATCAAGACAATTGTCTAAGTTAAAGGTAATACACTAAGAATTTATTATAATTAGTATTAGTTTAAATCCATTATTTATGTGCAGAAAAAACAAAATTCACTGTCTTGTTAAAGTTCAAGGATCCTTGATCGCATTTCATCTGTTTCTATGATGAAAATCTGGACCACAAAGAAATGAAAACAGTAAGATTCTATTTGAAACAATTTTTCTACCAATTTCCAAACTTTTATGACTGACTCATTATCTCTGCATTATGCAGCATATCAAAACTGTTTATTCTCTCATTTTCTGATTAGAAGGAGGACCTTGTATAGGAAAACATATATATGTTTCCATTCTGTATGAAGGATCTTTATTTTGGTTTTTATGTTGTGTTTGACAAAACAAGGAAAAAGAAAACAAAGAAAAAAAAAAAGCAACAACTAAAATGTCCATGCAACATGCTGTAATTCACTGTCTCGGTCAAAATATAAAGAAAGGTCTGGATTTGAGATAAATATGCCCTACAGATGTTTTGAGTGCCACATTATGCCAAAACTACACAAGTTAAGAACTTGACAGTAGTTAATGCCTTAACCTTCAGATGAGCCAATTAGTAAGTTGTCACAAAAAATTATTTTTTTTAAAATGATCATTATTCCTTTAATTTTCTAATACTAAGAGCTTCAGTATATCTAAACACTTATCAGTGTTTGTACCTCAGAGGAAGAGGTAGCATAAGGCCTACAAAGACATAACGTATGTTAGAAAGCATTAAATGCATATACTTCTAGATCTAAGTAAGAATCAGTGATCAATACTGAAATAGCCCAGAGCTATGGATTAAGCTAAGCAAGTTTGGATAGACAAGTTTCTAGCAAACAAAAGTTTCTGCTAGTTAGTTCTAGACATTTTTCATATGCTTTTCTGTCCACCTACATTTTATAGATTAATTCATTTATTGTTATGGTTTAGGGACAGGGCAGCCCCTTATACCAAGAACTGATGTTCTCTGTTAACCTTCTCCCTCCCCAAACGGTAAGAGAAAGGGAATAAGGGAGAAAGACCTAGCAACTAGAAAAGGAAACTACAAAAGCCTTAATGAAAATAATAAAAATAGATTATATTACAAAGATACACAAAACCAGTATGAAACCCAACCCCCCTGATGGTAATCACATCACCATCACCACTGATGCTGTGGAGCAGGCACTGGGAGTATCCCAGACTGGGCCCTGCAGCAGATGGGAGATATGTTCAGGAGATGAATTCTGGTACTGGATTCAGGAACACACAGATTGGGATCAAAGGCAGAATGGACAGAATCCTCCTCAGATACTCCAAGGAAGAAACTGGAAGAGGACCCAAGCAAAGCTGGCAAAGTGGGCTTAAGAGGGCAAAAACAGGGCTTGAGACCCTTGTGATCCTTCACCTTTATATACTGAATATGACGTGTATGGGATGGAATCTCTCATTTGTCAGTTTGGGGTCACCTGTCCTGTCCATTCCTCTCTGCAGGTGCAGTCTTTCACTTTCTGCACCCCCCAATTGTGGCACGCAAAATACAGCAGTTGCCTTGGTGTGCACACCAATCCTTGGTAGTAACTCTAAACATGGGGTGTTATCACTGCTAGCATCAGACAGTGCCTGTAAAAACATGCTGCTAACTTAATAAAGTGCAATTAGTTAGAAGAACTGAGCTGGAAAGTAAAGTCAGTAAACAGAATTAGTTCTGTTCTCACTCAAACCAGGACATTTGCTTATTATTCAGATTTAACTTCATACAATCTCTTTCTTACATACAAATGTACATTGCTCATTCTAATAGCAGAGACACAAATGTAAGGAGAGCTATATATCTCCCCTATATCCATGAGAAGAGATCATGTTATCTGACTTCTTTCCCATCATATATTACAAAAAAAATGAAAAAAAAAAAACAACACAAAACTGAAAATCTGAAAAACCACCAAGAAGTGAGAAATCTGGCTGTGATAAGTGCAGTTTCTCGGCACTCCTTTTTGGCTTACTCTGCAGGGTTTCTTTTCCCATTCTGCATACTATTCTTAAAGGGCTTGTCTAAGAGGCTTGAAATTAGACTAAGAGGTTCTGCACCTTATTCTGATCTTGCACTCCTGGTAGTTAGAGATTAAGGCAAATGGAATCTGATGTCTGATTTCCATCTGTGTTTCTTATCCTTTGTACTCTTTCAGAAATTCATCTCAAGGTTTTAAATGTCCTGCCTCATTTTAAGTAAATACCACACAGCAACTGTTTTCACATTCTGAAAGTGCCTTAGGTCCTCTAGCCTCTGACAATACACCATGTGGAGCTACTTTTCTCTCTTGCCTCATTAGGAAGTTATTGATTGTCACATACACTTTGTAGTGAATGGCTTTCCATTGCCCACATCTGCATTCCTTTTGTATTTTAGCCTCTATTTCTTCTCTTCCCACTGATACTGTTACAATGTGTCTGGTATGAAGGTCAACATACTTTCCTGGACACTGCCTCAGTGATTTATTTTCACACCTCCTTAACTAAATCCTTGTAGTCCAGAGTTTGTTCAACTGATTGCCAGAAAACCACCATAAACAATTCCTGAAATGTTTTTGGTTTCGTTATTGCTATTTGGAAGTTAGTACTTCCTCCCAGAAATCACCCATTTGTTTAATCTCTGGTTTTCAGAATCAAATACTTGCTAAAAATCATTGCCTTTTAGAGATATTCCTTCTACTTCAGCATGAGATTAAAGGTAAAGTAATTAAAAAATTCCCTTTGCTTGGAGAATTTCCCTTGTGGCATTTCCAGCCTACATGATTAAGGCTTTGAGTAAAACCATTCAATATATACCAGCTCACAAACAAATGAGCTGACTTCTCTTTAGTTTACTAAATTTGCTAATCTATGTGACATGATACAAGCTGTACAATGCAAATAATAAACTCAAATCAAACATAACAAAAAAAAAAAAAGAAAAAAAAGAAGAAAAGAAAATATGCAATAAGGAAATTGCAGATATTTCTACAAGTTTTTTCAAGATCAGTAACCAGCTGAGACACTCCTAGAGGTTTTCTATAGCAAGATTCAGGTTTACAGGACAAGAACTTAAAAAGGCAGATTATATTGTACAGAACTGCTACAGAATACATGTACTGCCCAAGAGATGAACAGGATAGTAGAACAGGAAATCCTACAGATGGAGACCTTGGGATGTCCATGAATATATTTTGAAATTATCTTCTGTTCCAGCCTGAATTTATCTCCCTTTAATATTATCTTGACCTTTGTTAAAACCTGTCCAAAATAGCTTTATTTCATTTAATGCAAGGTGTTAAGCTGGTTTCAAATGTAAAGGTCTATTAATCTATAAGTTAAAGTGCAAGGAAAGGACATGAATGTTAGGGGTTTTTTTTTTAAAGCTTAGCAAAATAGGGTCTATATCTTTTAGTTTAGCTGTCTGCAGTTACATTGGAGGTAGTTAGTACATTAACTTTCTTAAAACAGGATTTTGATGATGCTTTATTACTTTCAGTAGACACACTGAATTGATAAAATTCACAAGCTATAGAAATTATTTCTGACAGCTAGTAGCTGCACATTGCAAGGACAAAAGCTTGTTAGGAATGAATGCTAAAGCAATACAAACTGATAGCAAAAAGGATTTTGCTAATCTAGAGAAGACTGACGAGGTTTTTCTCCTGTATAAAGCTAGAATAAGCTGCTTGAACTTTTCATATTAAAGATGCTGTCTGCCTTTCAGGCTTTGGAAGCTTGACCAATGTGTAACAGATTTGAATGTATAAGCCACTAGAACACAGAAACAATCATTTTGTTTGTTAGTATGTTTCAAGAGAAATCACAACATGCTTGATTTTAATTTCTTTGTGATTACAGAGACACAGCAGAAAGACAAATCTAAATATAGGTTACACTCCATCACCAAACTACTGGTAAGAGATGGCCATCAACTGAAACATAGCCACTTCATAACATAAATCAAAATTCTCAGTATCACTAGAACACTGATCGCAGGAGAAGAGAGCAAGCTAATTGCATATATAAAATTGGCATTATTGTGTCAGTCCAAGAGAGACTGACTGAATGAGTGTGCATAGAGGCATGTCAAAGCTACGTATGCATCACCAATCAATTATACTTCAGAATGCTTGTACACAGCCTGGTGTACAAAGAAGCACATTTAAGTTAACTAGAGTTCATGTCAAGTGAAAAAAAGTTCATTTTTAAATCCATCTAGAGCAATGTTTCCAATTATTTTTCTCCCATATATCATCTCCTACAATTAAACGCCATCTTGTAATTTTATTTAAACAGATAAATGGTTTTGTAGTCTTTAATATAACAGAAGTCAAGTAACTTTTTAAGCACAGTGACTCTGGTTACCATATTTTTTCTGTTCTTTGTTTTCATGGAAAGAGTTTTGATGAGCAGACAGTAAATAAACCATGATTAACAACAACATCTTATTTTTGGAGCAAGCACTTAGAAATGCCGGGTTCACCATTTACCATAATTGCCATTACCACATTCACATAGCTTTTCCCCAAAACAATTATAAAGAGAACGGTTTTATCTTGTATAAATCTATCAGGCAAAAATTAGGTGGTGAAAGACAGAAATTCCATAAAAATTCGCTAAGCAAGCAAACAGTACAGTGCAATAAAAAACAAAGCAATACAAAAAACCCCAAAAAACTAAAAACAGAAAAACAGAAAAACTAAAAACAGATAAAATGAGGCAGCATATACTTGATTGACAAGGAATGAAAGAGAAACTCTGTACCATTTAAAATGTAGTAAGCATCAAATATGTTTAAAGGAACAAAATGAAGACAAACAAAAAGCATATTCTGGTATCAGCAGTGGGAATTTTTTGAATTTTTTGTAGTTCATTTAGCATAACAGTGCAGTTGTGAATACCCACAACAGATAAAGATATCAAATGAAATTTAGCTATGGATCAGCAGAATTACAGCCAAGCAGCTTTACTTTGCATGTTCAAGCTATATGGATATGATAAATGTAGCAACAAAATATTTTAAGTGCATTATGTTGTAAGCATTACAGGCTTCTTGATGTATATTACCAAACTATCCTGCTTTGTAACCTATAAATGACAACCCAGAGTTTGAAAGATCTAACTGGGTCTGTAAAAAAAACCCCAAACAAACCAACAAATAAAAATTATCTTAATAAAATCAAACAGTTGACCTACAGAGACTCTAATGTTTCCTTGTCAGAATACATGTTTCATTTTTTTAAAGAATATCACCATCCTGAAATAGTGTTGTTAGAATTAGCAATTATGGAGTTAAAATACAAATATTTTAGTGTGGCCTTAAAACTAATACGATTATTTCCACAGCAAGCTAAGCTTGAGAAGTACTTTAAGAAGTCCAAGCCCTTACCTCACAAACATTAACATCCATAAATTCTCCCTGTATGACATGCAAGAATTTGCTTTTTCAGTCCAAGCCATAGGTATACTAAGAAAAGACCTGTGTGATAGCTTGGTATCATTGATAGCTGGATAGCACTCGGAATCTACATTCTTCCAAAAAATTAATGGGTTTGAAGAACATACTTTTTTAAAAAAGAAAACAATCCTCAATGACTTTGGGGAAATTGGTCTATGGAGAAAAAAACACTAGCTTTCAGCTCTAGTCATCATTTTTTCTCAACCCATTTTTCAAACTTTATTTTGCAAAGAAACAACACATTTTCTGCAGGTTAAAATTGGGAATTGCTCTCCTCAGACTAGTAAGACTTGATTATACAGACTAGGTATACATGATTACAAAGACTGAATATTTGTGTTTGGTTGAAATGAGAATAAATATAAGGGAATAGTAACACTGCCACTTTGCCCAGACCTTGCTATTCTCTTAAAATTGAAGTGAAAGGTCAGTGATGAAAGATGTCTGAAAAATTCATGAACTAACTGGAAAGTGTCCTTGTAGTGAAACCCTTTAGAAGCCAAGAAGCAAGAAAAGAGAATTAACTCAAGAGTGCTTTCTTTGGGCTGGCTTTTACTTAGTTTCTTGAGTTTTCAAATTAGACCAAATTCATATAGATAAGAATTTATCTGCTGGTACAAAAATATACTCACAATATGTGGAAATGTAAATTTCTCTAATCAAAGAAGAGGTATTGCCCAGGGAAATTTAAAGATACAAACAAAAATAACCAAGGTGCTTTCTTGAATCTTACAGTATAATAAGGGTGTGCCTCTACAGCAAATATCAAGACCAGGATATTTTTCCCCATAGTGTTTCATATCAAGTAATAAACATATGAAAAGATTACCTAAACTCTAAAATACTGTTGGCCTCCTGAATTCTGACACCACATCCTAACTAAGGTTAGAATACGATAAAATGTCCTAGGTAGTGGTTAATAATGAAATGTTAGGCATTCATGCTTGAAATTGTGGATCATTTTTGATTAAACTTCTTGCAGAGGAAATAGAGCATGGCATTTTCATAGTGAGACTGTAGTTTAATATGAAAATGCATAAAAACTAAGCTAATTAGAAATGTTATATCTAGGTAACAGGAAGCAACAGAGAAAACCCAGTCCAGCTAAACTATATGTAAATGAATGTTGTTTAAAAAGTCCTAAAGGATAGTCCATCTAGAGAAGTGAGCTGAGCCTCCTGTAGAATGTTAGTGTAGTTTAAGTTACCATGTAGAGATTAGGTCTAGAAACAAGAGTGTGTGTGTGTGTGTGTGTGTGTTTTGTTTCTGGAGGTATCAGAAGGTGTACGTTTGGAAAAAATATAAAAAAAGAGAGAAGGAAAGGATTTATGATTAAGGCACTGAATACCAGTTGCCTTCCAGTCTAATTTCCTGACATTATTTGCAATTACTGAATGACCCAAATAAATTAATCCATTTCTTGGGATAAAATACTCACTTTATTTGACCTTTTCTCTATCCCATTCAGCAAATACTTTTTGTTCCTGATCGTCTCTTTTTTTGCAAAAAAAATGTTAATAATAATTAGAACTCATAGGCACCACAACAGTACAGACCAATAGCAGATATAATATGCTAGAAAAACACAATTATCATTTTATGAAGAAAAATATTGTACTTTGGTCTGAAAACAGACACAGAAACTTCATCCTTTAAGATCAATAAACCGTGACCAAAGGTTGGCACAATTTTCTTGGTAATGCAGCACATAGATCATGGAAGATCATGAAATGCTATTAAAGAAAATACTTTTGCTTCCAATTTTTGAGTAAGAATACTATTCTTTCCACCTCCAGTTGAACGCAGATAAACTAATGAAAGGTGTTGTTCAGCATAGCAGTCAAATGATTTACGATTCAGGCAACAAAGCACAAACACCCCCCTGCCCCCATGTGCTCTATGTGTCTAATGTTTTGGGGGTTTTTCTGCAGTCATAAGAATGTGAGTATATTCTCAAAAAAAAAAAAAAGCTTTAAAAGGAAGGGAAAAAAAAAAAGCAAAACCCCCAAGATTCTTACCTTTCAGAGGACTATGAGGTGAATGCCTATGAGGGAAAAAAAAATCAATTAAACAAGCAACAAAACAATACTAAATTACATTAGCAACATAATTCGCTCTAATACAGCGAAGTGAAAGCCTTTATAACAGTAGGGGACTAGTATACACAAGAAAAGGAACTCTCAAATGCAAAAACACAGCTGTCACATTTAATAGAAATTATATAAATATCTAGAATATTCTAAATGAGGATGCCATAGAACTGTGATAGAAGCAGTTATAATCTATAATCTCGTCCCTTTAGCAAGTTGCACAGGTACACTGAGATAGATATGGAGACTTCAAAATATAAATTCATCATCTTCATTACACTGTTATATTTAGGAATTTGATAAATCCAAAAGACTGGATTTTAAAGATTCACATCTACTTAACATATTTAGAAAATACATTCAAATTTAAATTCATTCCTTATTTTTTTAAAGCACAATATCCTATTAATGATAACTAGAGATTTGCAAGTGTACTGCCTCCTATCATGAGTACACCTTTGTTCATAAAATGTCACAAATGGGATTTTTAAAAATATCTATTATTACTTCACAAAAAAAACAATGTCTTGTGATAGCTCAAAGATTACACATGACTGATTTTATGTTTTGCTATTTCTAATTGCTTCAGCTATCTCTTGTTCATCTTAGCTGAATAATATAAATATTTGAGGTAGTTTTCTTGAACAAGCTCTTAGACTTTACATTTCTACCTTGCTTCAGGACAACATCATTTAATTGCTTTAAATTATCAATGATGTCTACAGCATTTTCACTGAACATGGATTGATTTCAATTAACTTTCTCACACTTTAGCATAAAAGCAGTCTTATTCAATTTGCCCTAATTAGATCACAAAACCTCTTGAAGCTAAAGCAACGACAGTCATTAAAAGGTTGTACAAAGAGAGAGACAACTAGGGGGGGAAAGTGTGAGAATTAAGGTTGTTTACTGCATTGTTAGTCCTTTTGTAATTTCAAAGCTTCAAGTAGGCTCTGTCCCTGTGACCAAACAGAGGATTTAAAGTCAATTCCATAATTTAGTACTTGTGCAATTTTGTGTCAAAATCATCATAGTTATTTTGTTACTGCTGTATTGACAATGATCTTGCAATTATTAGCAGTGCTGCTAATAGTGCACCTGCAGCATTGTTAGCTGCATAAGTCACTTGTTCTCTCATCTTTCATGGCACTGACAAGGATATAGCAACTCATATTAGGATATTAGCAAGGATATTAGCAACTCATGGATTGGTACATAATGAAGACAGAAGGAAACTATAATAATATGAGATTGTAATGTTCTTTCAGTTTATATTTACTTGGAAAAGTTGTTTTTTCTTTACTGCAAGCTGCACAAAAAATAGAACTGACAAAAAAGTGGATTATCTGTACACAAACTTTAGCTGGTTCCTGAAGTTAACAGAAACTAGGCAGAAAATGGTATCCTGGCTGCTCTGAAAAGGGAAATAACTAAAGTTTCAGAAATGCTTTTGCATTAAAGAAATAAACAAAACAAAGCAACCAAATAAAACAACCAAAAACACAACCACCACCTTTGGCAGCCTTGGACAGGGAAAAAGAAGAGAAATAATGGCCTCTAGTAAACAGGTCCAAGAGATCATGAGACTGCACAGAGTCATTAAGCCTGGTATTCAATTATCAACAGAAGTCTTTAAAAACTGCTAGTCTACAAATATCCTCAAGAACACTCACTGCTTTTGTCTCAAATTTTAAAAACCACAAACACTCTAGAACCTCAAATCAAATCTACTTCTAATACGAAAGGCAAAATGATACAGGAAAAAAAGAAAAGGGGGGGAGAGGAGAGGAAACAAGGGGACTCTGTCCCCTCAGTGTTCAGTAATCCTAGAAAAAAGATGCATACGTTCAGAAGATTATGAGTTTAGTTATTTTCTAGGAAAACTAAAAGAAGTGTAGCATCTCTCCCTGACGTCAGTGCTGACCTGGTACATGATGCTCTATGCTACTGTTTGTTCTGCAAATACTTACAAAAGAGTCTGTCTTGGAGCAATACATAGATTGTATTCAAAGTTAAATTCTAAGCCAGGGAACTATAGCTAGGTAAAACACTTGAAAATAACTAATGCTACAATGTAAGTAGAGTGGAAGAAAAAAACCAACCAACCAACCAACAACTTAGAAAAAACTCAGGAATTTAATCCCTTTAACTAAGACTTGAGCAGTATAATATGCACTGTGGGCATATTATTATCCTTTTGTGTACTGCTCACACTTGAAAACACATCAATTGAGTCAGTAACTCTCTGGGATTACTTTGTGTTCATTTTTTATAGACAATGCATGTAACTCCACAACAGTTCTGCTTAATTAAATATTGCAATGTTCCAAAGAAATTGAGGTATAAATCTTAGTTCCATTGAAATAATTATGAAAATTGTAAATTTAACAGAACAAAAAGTTATGGACCACTAATTAGCAAAGCAGCTATGCCAGGCTGTGATATTTCAAGTGAAATCAAAGAGTTGCATGTGTATTTTTCTGGAACACACAGCTTCTACCTGTATAGCTGGTGATCACATCTGTTATGTGGGTTACAAGCTGGTTGATAATGTATATTACAGTTCAGTGCTAGGAAAACACAGCACCACCTCTTGACTCCCACTTACAAACTAGCATTTCTGTAATCATAAAGAGTGACTGCCAGGTCCAAAATGAAAGCTTTTATCTTTTGTCCATGGAGCAGTAACAAAGAGTACCATGAATTTGGCAAGGTCATTTCAGATATGTATTTTAATCCATTTTTAAAAAGTCATGCTCATATGATTCTGTGTGCAGAAAACTTAGTTGGTAATAAGACAGAAAAAATCTTATTCTCAATTAAAAGTTTTCATGAAGCACATTTCATGTGCTTCATTGTGCTTCATTCATGAAGCAGCATTCCTCTTGTGGAACACAAACCTCACTAACAGTAGGTCTTAGTATTTCTGAAGTTGTGATGGGGTCCAAATGCATGTAGTTAATTGGAAAATAGTGTTTCTAGTTTTTCTAGAATATTTTACTATGTTACTTAGTCATTGGTCTACTTACATTATTACTGAATAGTTGAAATATTCTGTTACTTCTATCGAGGTGGTTTGTGATTGAATATCTTGTTTTCATGAGGTAGTAGAAAGTCACTGGAAACAGAGAGAAAAACATTTCTTAAAATTTACATTGGTCATTAGGACTAGCATAAGAAAGATGTACAGAATTCTACATGTTACAATAAAAAAGTTTGAAGTATTTCAAATATGTATTAAAATTACATGGGATTATCTCTTTGCTTAATGAAGTACAGGAACAGAAAGAATGAACAAAAAAAAGGCAAATCACTAGCATCAACAGTGGTCTAATTATGTGGGATAATTACTGGAAGTGACTTTGGAATTAAAATCATATTAAAGGTACGGCATTGTTCACACATTAAGGGAAGGTATAGAATAATAGAATCTTTATGGTTAGAAAGGACTTCTAGTATCATCAAGTCCAACCTTCAATCTCTCTATCCACTAGACTATGGCCTTAAGTGCTACATCTAATCATTTCTAAATACTTCCAGGGATGGTGACTTCACCAACTCCTTAGGTAGTTTGTTCCAGTGCCTCACCACTCTCTTCAGAAATAATTTCTTCCTAATATCTAATCTAATCCTCCCCATTTGCTATTTCAGATTTTTTTAAGGAGGCTACTGCAGCTGTGCTACAACCCATCACATTGTCTATTCTCCCATAGAGAATAAATAGAAAAAATACCTTGTCAGTAGCACTTCATAATAAAACAAATAAATGCAATCCACATCAGACACAACAAACAAACAAATTGGTGAGAGAAGGACATACTTTGAGGAGAGCATTTCTCAAAGAGGAAATAATTCTGCATTGTATAGAAATTGAAGGTAACGACAAGGTTTACATAGTGTAGGCTATAAACCTTTTTTATTTTTTGCTAGTGCTCCTCTTGTCTGAGTTCATTCCTTTTCTGGAATAGCCACAATATTACAGCCAAGTATAAAGCCTTTCTGAGGATGATGCTGATTCCATGGAACTGCAGAGCAAACTCATATCAACAGGAATTGGATTTACAAGGATGCATGTCAAAAGATTTTTTATTTGCAATATTTTGAGGTTTTGTTGATTTTGGGCCACCATTGGCAATTCATCCATTTCAGTGAGAACAGAAGAATGATCTGTAGGGAAATTTAGACTAAACACGTCAGCATTATTGTTCAATTCTGAACACACTGATGCATTAAAAATTTAAGCCATGTTGGAAGATATTATCTACATTCTATATTAAAGTATTAAGTTTATACTTTTAATTCTATCATCCTATTCTCACAATCATGTTATCACCATGTTATTCAGTCACCCAGTTTGACTCAATCCTCGGGGAAATTTTGCAGTTCTGTAAGGTTTTATGTAGTCTAAATAATTTCCTGTTATCAGCAACATTTACCAAACTATACACCAAATCAATAATAAAGGTACTGAAGAATGTCAGGTCTGATGTTGTTACCTAGGGCAGCCACTACTAACTGTTTTCCACTCTCAGAAAATTATCTGCAGTTCCCAGAAAAGTATGTCTTTTAAAGCAGGTTGCCAGCCTGGTATGTCATATCAAGATAACACAAAGCAAGTCACATAATTACATCATGGAACTTTATATCATTTGACATGGCTGAAGCAAACTAACATAAAATATCACAGTATAAAGCATCAGCTGGAAAATTTAAACATAGGTTTTGTTGGGTTTTTTTGTTGTTTTTTTTTTCCCAAAAAGGAATAGGATGAGAAAAAAGCCCCAATATCATTATTTTTTCAAACCTAGACCTTTTGGAAAAAAAAAAAAAAAAAAAAAAAAAAGACGACGCTTGTCTTCAGTATTTTTATATGTGTAGCTAACATACTGAATTGACCGTGTCTTCACTAGAATCTGAATATAAAAGCTTCTTGGGAAATGGTCTGGTTTTGTGATCACAGATCTGTACAGAGCTCAACAAACTGTCAGAGCTAAACTTAAAAAGGAGCCAATGTATACTAGTACATTAGATAATACCCATATATGTACTGCTTTAAGTATGTACAAGGCTTCTGCCTTGTATTTCAATGTATCTGTAATTCCCCATGCAATTCCTTTCTTAAGAAATTTGTTAAATTAACATGTTAAAAAACAAAACAAAACAGACTCTTTGATATATTTATGTGTAGCACTGTAAAATTAGCAATGATATTCTGATGCAATTAATGCTACATTACTTCTCTCTTTACTGTAGTTTTATGTCTACTAACAAGAGGATAAGCAGTACAGATTTTATGGCACATCTACAGTTCTCCTTTCTCTAGTCTCCTCAGGTTTACAAAAAAAGTGAGATTGTCCTTCTACTAAGTTTTCAAAAGATCCAAAATAGAAGCTAGTTTATTTTTACTTATTTACAAAACAATTCAACATTCAGAGGAGAAACTGGTATAATGGAGGCAAAGAATATTGTCTCTGTGGAGATAAAGGTGAAAGCAAGAGTCCAATCCCTGGAGGTGTTTAAGAGTCGCGTAGATATGGTACTGGGGGACATGGTTTAGGGACCCTGGCAGTGTAGGGTTAATGGCTGGACTTGATGATCTTGAAGGTCTCTTCCAGCCAAATCATTCTATGATTCTATGATTAAACCTACTCTATGAAGTTCACCCAACACCACATCTTAAACGACCTTTAAACACATCCAGGGATGGTGACTCAACCACTGAACTGAGCAGCCTGTTCCAGTGTCTGACTATTCTTTCTGCAAAAAAATGTGTCCAATCTAAACCTTCCCTGTTGCAGCTTGGATCCATTCCCTCTTGTTTTATTGCTAATTACCTGTGAGAGGAAACCATCACGAACCATTCTACAACGTCCTTTCCTTTCTATATCTTAGTTTTTGTTTTTTTATAAATAACATGTTAAAATGTGATTAGAGCTCTTCAGTATTATTTTCTTCAAAACAGATATGCTAGAATGAAAGGTAATCAAAGGCCTCAAGAAAGGCATTTTCAGCTTAAACAGATCATTGTTACTTTAGCAGCTCTCCTCCCTTTCAGCCCACAAATTATTAGGAAGACCATCACCACAGTGGGATGCCGGTGTAGTGGGGGACACAAAAATCTTTAGAGTCCAAAATGAGTTCTGTACTCCTAGATTAATGCCCTTTCTATAACCAAAAGGACACCAGAATGCACTCATGTTTATACTACATATCTCATTCAGGCAGTTCTTACCTTCTCTGAAATAATTTTCTGGAATACAAAGTATAAGATTGAATGAGAAGCCTTCCCACACATAGGTGGGTGGATGATCAGATCCCCACAAGTTTCCTTTCTGCAGAAAGACAACCTGCACAGACTTGGAGATTTCAGGCTGGCACTTATGGAAAAGACACTTCATTATTAACACATGTTTGTATGTATTTTGTTCAGTGAACAGCAAGTAGGAATGGGTAGAGAAGGCACCATGACAGGATCAGAAGATCAGTCTGCATCCACAGGAAAGCAATTTACTGTTCTTGTAAAGATAGAAGGTTGTATAATAGCAAGGAACAAAGTTCCAGTGAAACAGGATGATTGGCTACTGGCATTTAGATGCATTCTGGCCTCTATTGAGCAAAGCAGACATTTGTTAGCTTTGATTTTTAGCCAGTTTCCAAGAGCAATAAGCAAATGCTAAAATCTGCAACTTGAATGTTAAGGACACAATACTGCGTTTGACTCTGGGAAAGCAGATTCCTTTTAAGATGCACAATCAAGTAGGTAGAGATTCTGAACTGGCACATAAAGCCTGTCAGGCACAGCCAATACCCATTTTGTACGCTTTGAAAGCCAAGAAATATGCATCCAAGCAATGTTTGCATTCAAATAAGAAATTATTTTTGGATCCAATATCTTCTGGATATACTGGGAGACAAGACTATGTTTCCACAAATGGAAATGCAGTCACTTGGAGATAATAGTCAACTACTTATTCCAGCATCTACCTGATCCTTATAGCAGTAGCTGTAATTGCTAGCCAATTGCTGTTCCAGATACCAAACATTTAAAATTTCAAAGCAGCAAGTTATTCTACTTTCATTAGGCAATGATAATATCTATGGAAAGAGCTATAGCTGGAACAGATTCTTGTGAAATCCAGGAGGGACTGGAGCATGTTAAAAAAAAAACAAAAAACAAAAAAAAAACAAACAAACCAAACTCAATCTTAGTGCATTCAATTAGACTGTAAGTTTGAGGTCAAGAATGGCTTAGCAATGAAGAAAGTAACTTGCTGCAGAAATATACCTGTTCATCAGTGGACTCACAAAAAGCATGTGGAGATAATCTCACATACTTATCGGCATAACTAGACATTATGACTGTCACTTACATGATTCTATACTAGGTTATAGGGTTTTTCCAAATGCTAAAAGCGTTTTGGAAAGGAGAATGAGAGCTCTTGCCAGTAAATATTTCAACAGAGTAGATACATAGTGGCAGGGTTGAAAGAGTAAAATTGTTTACCTTGTTTTCTCACAGTTTCATTTTTAAAAGAAATGCAGACATTTGCTTCCTTGAATCATTCTGCAAATCTAAATTAAAATTTACTTTTGTTATAAAACAAATATATAACAAAGATTTTTCCAAGGAAAAAGAAAAATTTGTCAACATAATAAGCATTGAAATAGAAGATTTTGACAGGTTTTATTTTCAGAAGATAGAATAAATTTTATTAATTTACAAAACAGTTGAATTCTCACTTAATAAATATTAAATTAATTAGTTTATGTTAATAGATACAATTTAAATTCCAATTATTTTCCATGCAAGTTGTTATGCTTTGACAAAAGGAAGAAGACATTAAATATCTTGAATAACCAGAGGCTGTGTTAACCACAAGCCTTCTTGTGTTAACCACAAGTTGTGTGTTTCATTATTTAAGGAAGTACAGGACTTGTGGTTAGGAAGAAGCATTTAAAATAATATTTTCTAGCTTTTAAAACTTATCTAGACTTTCTTTTGTATACCTGCATTTATTTCTTTCTGTTAACACTCAAAATGTATTGCACAGGCAATGTTCACTTCCTTGCAGGATGCAAGAAGCAAAACGAGTTTCATAGCTATTATTAAACCTCTTTCTCAGAGCATAGATTTTTTTCATTTAGTTTTCATAATAATCTCCGTCATGTAAAGGGATATATTCCTTTCATGGAGGAACAACCATTAATATCAAGTACATACAAGTTTATTGTGACAAGATTTTCAAAATTATATGATGGGTAGCAGACCTTCAAGGGACTACAGTGATGTCATCTGTACAATTTTTCTTAGTTGTGACAGGAGTGTTCAAATGTGTACTGCACTGTCTCCTTTTTTACAGTTGTTTTTTTTTTAATGCAGAAATGCTGTTTGCCATTAAAAACTCATGTTTTTGAGACAAAAAGACTCATGTTTTTGTCAGCTGAAGAAAATGAAATGCTTTTGTGGCAACCTGCTATGGTAAAAGTCTTACCCTTAAGGAACTGCCAAAATACATGAGATTAAAACAGAAGCAGCTTGACACAACTTGTCATTAAAAAATATTTAAAACTATATGAATATAAAATAATAGAAAAAATAAAAGAACAAAAGGAGAGTAAAACTCATGGTTTTGAACAAAATTTCACAGAAATTTAAGATGTTCTGACTAATTGTGGTGCTATAAATGAACAAAAGAAGAAAGAAAGGGACATATGCAGATACCCAATGATGGCTCTGATATTGGAGGGTTGGAGGTGTATCTTATTTCTAAATTACGCTGAGTTGAATCATACAAAGATTGAAACTGAAGCTTTCTCCTGCTTAGAAAATGTAGAATAATGAAAAGTAAAGTTTACCCTGATGAAAAGCAGGAAGAGATGGAAATCATGAAAAGATTCAGGACGAACACAACTACTACCTGAGGTCCAGATGTGCTCTGTGACATGCTGCAAGCTTTTCATGCATGGACAGGAGGAGGGTGACCAATCAGCTGAGATCGACAGAACAGAAAATAGTTTACCAGAGCTCACTTGGATCTTTAGGAAGCCTTTAGGATGGCTAAAAAAAACCAACACACCAACAAACAAAAATCACACACACACACAAAAAAACCAAACAAAAAACAAAAACAAAAAACCAAACCAACAAAAATTAAAAACAAAAAAACACAAAAAAACCACCATTAATGTGTGGTTTCTGGATTTGCCAACTTTGCATGTTGTGAAAGACCTAAAATATTTTTTTCTAATTAACTTGTTGAGGTCTGACTGACTAGAACACCTCAAGGGAAGCTATTGTTGAGGTTGTAACACACCATACTTGTCCAAATGGTGATAACATTAGAAGTGACTTCTCTTTTTTAAATACTGCTTATATTGAGTGCATTCAAAATCAAATCCAAATACATTAGTTACTACAATCTTTTTTTACTGCCTTTCAGTACAAAAATGTAGCAGCATTCATGAAGCAGTCAGTGAGAGAAGTCCCTGTCTCATTTAGGTATCATCAGCAGGTATGTTCCAGGTCTAGGATCGGAAGATTAGCTACATCTAAGCAACACCATGAAAAAGACTCAGCTGCCAGCAAGTTAACACCCACATAATAGAAATCATATGTTTGAACCTTCATGACTGGAAACAGAACAGAAATTAGGACACATTCACCGATTACGATATTTAGTAAAGATTTCAAAGGAGGGTTTGTACATAGCACAGAGTTCTCAGACTTGGCCCTTATGCTATATACAGTTATTTCAAATAAAATTTTAAGGTATCAAGAGGACAAATCCAATATTTTTTTTACAATGACATGAAGTTGTTTATTTCTGAGAAAACTACTAGTACAGTAAATATAAGAAAGGTTTTTAATAAGCGTGTTTTGGATTTTCCTAACGGTATTCTATATTTGCTAATATTGTGTAATATTTGTTATCAAGCATTATCAAATTAGTGACTCATTTATAATGTAAATATCATTAGTTTTTAAATATGAAAGATTTGCAAAGTTAATGAAATTACTGTGAAAACATTAAAGTTATATTACACTTAGTAACATTAATAAATGTGAACATTAATATATATTCTTGAACAACAAAGAATAACCAACTCATAAATATAGATTAATAACGCAAATAGTGAAGAACATTTAAAGTTAATAATCACTCTGGGATTTATTAGTGAAAAATTGCCTTTCACCTTCTGTTTCTACTACATTTTTAACTTAATGGATTAAGTTCAGAGCATTAATCAACATCATAGCATTTCACAAAAGGGACAGTTCACAAAAATATGTCAAATAATCTAAGATTTTTAAAAGAAAGCAGGTTATATGAAGAAGTAATAGAAAAACAATGAATTAATAAATCATTATTTATTATCATTCACCTTTTTACCTTCCCCTCCGCCCCCTCCTCTGGTGAAGCAGTACAACAAAAACAGTAGCTCTTATGGTCTGACAAGTCAATGTGTAAGGTGCACTCAAATTTAATGAGTGTGCCCAGACCTACAGATACTAAAGATGTATGTGTCCTGAATGCTAATAGGGAAAAGTGATCTTAATAAAAAATTAGACTGGGCAACTTTGGCAAAAATATCCTGGAAGATAAAATTTCTATTTAATTAATGAAAGAGAATACTCTGTGTCACATACGCAACTGTAGGTTTTTATGTTATTTTTATGCAATTAACAATTTTTACGTCCTATCAAAGTATGATTTCCTGGTTTTCTATTTTATTCCTATTTTCCTATTTGTTTTTATACACTCTTTTTTTTGGATTGCAGTATCAGATACTTTTCACAAAATTGATTTTTTACAAAGAAAGACGAAGAAAACCTCAGAAATCAACTAGGAAATTTTTATTTGCAATGATCAAGTCAGTGATATCCAACTGCCAAACTTCATTAAAGGAATTTAGGTATTTAGCAGTTTGGAAAATCTTAACTTCTGTGCTGCTTTTCCCCTTACCTTTTTAAATTTGAGATAAATATGATCCAATCTTTCTCCAAGGCAAACAGCAGGGCACAGATTGTTCACATATCCAAAGTATATTGAATTCATTAGATGAACAGAGGTACAGAACTGCAATTCTGATGCACAGAACATTGTAACATGAAAGAGAGCAGTACCAACTTTGTGAAATGTTCTCATATCCTTCACACTAAGAGAGTGGAAATAGAACTCATCTTAGTTCCTTCTGCAGTTTCCCATCTCCCTAAATAAATAAATTTTAAAAACCAAATAAAAACCAAAAATAGTTCCAGGTGCCTCCAGCCATACACTTTGTGATATAAACACTGACTTAAGAGGAGTAAGAGTGAAACCTTTGCCTTAGTGTGCTGATAATCCATCAACCATAACAAGATGGCAGTAAGAGCTTTTGGTCCAGTAAGAAAGGGGTGTTTTGAGCCACATCTTAAGCAGTGTCAATAAGAAATGGTCTTTGTGGTTTGTTTTTCAGTAGTTTGTTTTTGTTTAGTTTTTTGTTCATTTGTTTTTCACCTTCCATTCATATGAACCATCAAGTCATCTAGCATTTTGGAATTACAAGTGCAGTGAAAAGTTATGGAAATAAATTATTATTCCCTCAGTCTCACTTTGCATGGGCTAATTAGAATTACTTGACCCTAAAACTACAGGGGTTTTTTTATCAGATAATGGATTTCAATTAAGAGAAATTTATTAGAAATATTGCACAAAGTTAATTCATTAGCAAAATAATTTTCTGCAGTCATTTCTCTAGGTACTTTGAAGCCACAGAAATCACAGATCAGAGTTCTCCAAGGCCAATGCAAGTTTATTTTAGACAGTCTAAAAGACAGTCAGTCTGTGCCTATTCCTGTTAACCTCCATAAGAGTTTTCCCTGTAGTTCAATGAAAGCAGCACTGAAATTCTTCAGAGATTACTGTGTTACTATGTTGCAAACAAATCAATCAGTTTTGACACAGCGAAAAACAATTTGCTATCAAGCTAAACCTTTTCAAGACACTGAGATTCATTTATGTGATAACTTCTTGTCTAATTGTATAACTGCTGACAGAGCAAGTCAGTCTAAAATATATTTTAAACCTCTTCTTCCTATAGATAAAACTAGTGGCAAATTAGTGTTTTAAGTTAAGATCACTGCTTTCCCTGAAGGCTAATGCACAAATGTAGCACGATTCACTTTCCAGTTTATACCTCCTCATCTGGTCTGCAGTGATGCCAGGTTTGGGGGTAGCATGCACATTGTCTCCAGCTAATGTGCAAAAATTAAAAATGACAAATAAGTTAAAAATTTCTGTTGGGGGAAAAAATTTTGATGAAAATTTCTGTAGCCCCAGTGTAAGACCCATTCCTTGTTAGGACAACAGCTAACAAAAACATTTTTAGTTATCTAAGACTTCTTCCCTAATTTACCCCAGTCTTACCACCATAGTTATTACAAGTTATCAACATGAATTTGATATATTTCTGTAGATAAATAATCCTGAATTTCAATATTACTTACTATTTGTCCAATTACTATTTCAGGACTGTGTCAAGCATTATCTAGAATACTGGACACTCATATATACACTGCATAGAACACTAATATTTGTGCTAATAATTGCAATGGTGACTGTGTCTGTCTGACATTTCTCAAGTGGAGGATAAAAAAAAAAAAAAGAGCACCCACTTTTGGTGGTTAAAAATCATTCTGGTGTAATGTTAAGGTCATACAATGAATTGAAGGTAATGAAAACATACTGGAAAAAATGAAGTGTTCCTCCTGAATGAGCCAGAGACAGAAAATATTTATGCACAATCAGTATGTATCCTTCTCTCATGGTTTAGGGTCAGGGCAGCCCCCAGAACAATAGATGCTCTCTTTTAACCCCCAAATCCCAGAGCTTTATATACTGAACATGACATATATGGGATGGAATACCTTGTTGGTCAGTTTGGGGTCACCTGTCCTGTCCACTCCTCCCTTTTACCAAAAGTGAAAAGTGCGGCCTTTCACTTTCTGCACCCCGCAGTGTTACACACAAGAACCAGCAGTGGCCTTGGTCTGCATTACAATCCTTGGTAGTAATTCTAAACATGGGGTGTTATCACTGCCAGAAGCACACAGTTTGTGAGAACATGCTGCTGACTTCAGACAGTGCAGTTAATTAGAAGAATTAAGATTAAAAGTAAAATCACTGAACAGAATTTGTTTGGTTCTCACTCAAACTAGGACACCTTCACATTTCTCATAAATACCACAATTACTACAAGAACTTCCCTAAACATAGCAAACAACTTCCACTAAAAGCTTCAAAATTCCAAGCAATACAGCTGAAACTTTTAATAGAAGAGAAGCAGAAAAATTAATGGAAATACAGAGTACCAATATGTGATGCACCTGTTTGACCTTAAGGCATTACACCTGCTGGGAAGGGTATATAGCTGCACAAAAATAAGAAGTAAAAGCTGGATGACTTCAAGCTCACCTTAAGAAAACTATCTCTCCGACAAAGATTCTTTTTTGCATATTACATTATGTGACACAATAACAGTATAAATATCCTTGTATTCTTATCTCAGACATAAAATTTTGCTCCAGCTTGAAACTTAGTATACTGGATCTCGGCCCAACAGCAAGAAAATCCATACAGTGAAGGAAAGATGAAGTCTTAACATTCAAGAGTGAAGAAATAATATATATTTAAAGTAATACAGAAAAGTACAAGTCCTAGTCTTCCCTGAGAGCTGCAGCATACCTCTTTAAGTATGAATAGAAGCAAAGCTCCACGTAACTGAAGACAATATACATAATTTCTTACTGTCCTCATTGGTTATTACCAGTATCTATTGTCACAGAGGGAACATTAAAAGGTAAACTGAAAGAAATGCTACAAGTTTCTACTTTAGATAAAAAACTGTTAGCTGTATTCAGGATGGATTAAAAATAGTTGGTGTTTTATAGATTCATGAGAAGCTAAGGATAAAAAAAAAGATAATTATACATTTCAGTCATAGATATTTTTGGTTGATGGAACTTTGCACCATCTAAAATGGCTGAATACTTAGATCAGGAGGTGTCTGAAAGCTCAGAAACTAAGCAGAATTCAGTAGCAGGATATTAAAAAATTTGCAAAAATATGAAAAGCCTGCTGAAAATTTGCACTATGATCACTATTTTCTATTTCTTCATTCTGAGAACATTATGAGCTACTGTATTAAAATGTTAGAGTCTCACTTAGATGGATTTATCAGGGTTGATCAATCAGCCTTGCTGGATCATGCCTTTTGAAAAGTGTGAGATATACTAGCAGGGGATCTTTATGGTTGTAAGCACAGAAAAGAATGCCAGCATGAACCAAAAAACACTGCTATTTAACTCCACTGTAATGTTTACTAAAAATACCAAGAAAAAAAAGTAGGAAAACAAGAGATTCTGCATAGTATGGGAAAAAATAAACAGCGTAGGTGTGAATTGTTCAATATAAAATTTGTTCCAATTTCCACATATAACATGCTAGAAGTTACATACACACAGCCCAGAGTAAAGTACTTCATCTTTAAAGGCACATAAATAGTCTATTTCATCCTGTTATAACCTGGATATATTGAAGCATTCCTGCTGTGAATATCATCTCCCACAGGCAACTGACTCAGTTAAAGTTCATAAGGAGTGTAGCTTCTAGTGCTTGCAGCTATGTTGCAGCAAAATTGGGTCAGTACAGGGATAGTAAAGTAATTTGAATGTTCATTGGTGAGAGAAAACAAAATTTGAATTGTTGAGGATATTATAGCCCAATGGCCATGTTGCATAACCATATCCCACCATCTAAGGTTGTAGTGACAGGAAACTTGTCATACCACTGTCATCTTTCCATAGAAACACTTTCTGAACCACCCCCTCATCTTAGCTCTCCAGGTATATCATGTATGTCTCCACTGATCATATATGAAGATGAAGTAAACTTGTAAGTTAATACACACACATATTTTACATGCATATAAATAACCTATATACAGATGGATATAAATAAAATCTATGTATACATACAGATTCAATTCAGAAGATTGATACTTAATATACTAGTTATATATATTCACTGGAATAGTAATTTTCAAGTGATTACTTGCTGCAGTAGTAAGTGAATTTGATTACCTCAGTATAGATAAAAATTACAATTCTAACAGTTGGAAGGTTTATAAGGTTTTTTTTTCTGAAAGAAAACCACACAAGCATTATCTAAGAGTATCATCCAGATATGACTTGAACTCTGATGGGCTTGTTGTCTGGGATGCAACTGATTTTACTGTAACCTTTTGAGCTCAACCTGTCAGCGAAGTGTTCACCCAATGTATTAGGGATTTGTCTAGGTGTGTGCTGGACAGTTTACCTAAAAGGATACTGTAGAGACCATATCAAACATTTGCTAAAATCCAAACCCACTATTTACGGGCTTTCCTTGGTCAACTATATGGATAAATTTTTCATAAAAGGAAAGTAATTTGGTTAAGCAGAACTTTCCACTTGTGAAACTGTGTTTTTTGGTTTGTTTTTTTTTTAGTGTGTATTTATTAAATTTACTGACCCTGAACTTGTTTGAGACCTGCTGCTGAGAGACAACATAGTCATTGGTCATAGCTAAGGTACTTTAAAAGATTTATGAACAAAACTTGCTCTGAATTTATGCTACCTAGAGAGAAACACACACAAAGCTATTTCCATTCTCAGTATTACAATCTGAACCAAAGTTTCTCAAAAGTATGTATAGATAAATAGAAAATACTGTTTGCATGAAAAAAAAGGCAAGATGTACAAATGCTACTAGCATGTGACTAATGTCTTAGAGGTACTGACATAACACAATTTTCACTGCACTGACAAAAATAAGCAAGTGATCTATTTGCATTACTCTCTAAGAGCCTTACGCACTCAATAGGTGTTTCTCAGGCCTTGTGACCAGGCAAGTAAAAGAAAAATAATTTACAAGACAGTATGCAGTTACACAGTCCACGATGTTGGGATATTTCCTGAATATCTTCTACATTGCTAAAATTTCACAAATTTTTGTTTTGTTTTGTTTTTTTTTTAAATCAGAATCTTGTATTTTACAACCATTGCAATTAAAAATGTATTCTTGCCCAATTCCTGTAAGAAATCCTAACATTTTAATTCTATATTTTCTTCCTATGACACTTAACTTTTCTCAAGAGCTGATAAGAATGTAGGTATCTGGAAAGGAGAACAACCCAAATTATTGAACAAATTTTTATTTGTTGATGGATGAAAACTTTAACCTTGGTAAGTAAGTATTTTAGAAGGTACAACTGAAATGATCAATGCTAAATTGCACTATTCCACTAAGGTTATTTACAAAACAGTGAGATAAAACAATTCAGAAAAACCCTGCAACTATATGCTACAAAAAGTCCTTTCATTTCTACTATACATCGTCAAAACTTGGGAAGTTACTTATACATGCGGTTTAGGCATAAATCCTTATTTACATTCCCCACAGGTAAGGAACTGTGGTAATTAAAAAAAAAAAAAGCAAATCTCTTCAATTTACTGCAATCACACAGAGGTTATTTGGGAATATTAAGGGACAATATTATGAGGCAGCCACAGTAAACCAAAATCTAATAGAATTTCATAAGTCTTAATGCATCAAGTGTACTTTGTTTTTGCCTAAAGCATCTTAAATTTACCACCTTGGAGGAAAATACACAATCAATAATTACCTGTAAGAACTCCAAAAGAAGTTTTGTGTAGTGCAGAAGAAAACTGAGGGGAAGATCAATGGGCAAACATCAATACACCTGGAAGATTAACTGATTTAAAGGGTAAAGAGATGGACCAGCACCAGCCACAGGGCACCCTCCAGCTCCATCAGTAACTCAACATGTCACAGACTTGCAAACATGCTCCTTGTTCGTGAGAGGAATGGTAAATACAGGAGGTGAGCCATCCTGCTTTCACCAAGGGGATAAACTATCATAAATTACTCAACAGTGACTGCAGGGAAAAAACAGGTAGTTACTGCCAAGCAGCTGTGGAATGAAATCTTTCCCCAGCTCACCCACTGTAATTCATCTGTGTCCTTCATGTAAGAAGACACTTAAAAGACTCAGTACTTTGCACAGTTATGTGCAAATTGAATTATTTTCCCTTAATCTTACAGCTGATGAGAAAATAAGACTTTTTTACATGACTACACTGTAAAAATGATCAATTATCTCTGAAGACAAAATATTGCCTTTTCCTTGTCAGACATGGATTTTATTTTAAAGGAAAATATTCCTTTTCAAAATGTATTACACAATTAATATATAATACATTACATAAGGAAGCTACATTTACTAACAAAACATCAAACGAAAACAGAACACATGCTATCATAACTCATTCTAACCTTCTTGCCATTGCTTCTTATCAATCTGAAGAAATTTTACTGATCTTAACAAAAAGACATTAAGTCTGGTCAAAAAAAAACCCAAACGTGCAGTTTGGCTCCTAGTAGATAAATACTTCCCAGTCACAATAAATACATTGAGAGATGCAACATATAATTAGATGTTCTGGAGATGTTAGAATTTAATGCACATCAATTCTTCTGAAATGGTAACATTCAATAGCTAAATAAAAAATGCGAACAATTACTCTGATGTTTTTCTATCTGTATCACTCATATATTGTCTGATATAAATCTTATCTTCCAGCTAGAAAACTGTCACAGTTTTATTAGAGAACATTATGGCAGTGCAAATTTAATAATTAAAAATAATTCCTTAAATAACTTTGCAACTTTTTTTATCATACAGCCCCATCCCATCCCAAACTCTGAAAAAAAAAATGTTTATAATACAGCTAATATTACAATGTCTTAAAAATATTAGCTTGCTGGGCAAATATGTACTTTTGAATAAACACCACCTGACCTTACAACAGCCACTTTTCTAAATGTTACAGCACTACTAATAGCTTCAATTAAATAAAAATTAAAGCTGAGAAAATATCACAAAAGGGTAATCTAATATTTGATTGCTAATGTGCTTATGTAAAGTGATATTTACAACAGAATTTTGAGAACCAGGCTATTTGTAAAAAAAGAAAAATAATGCAGCCTCAGTAACTTTTAATACACTGCACTTTTTTGCTGTACATTATTCTCAGAAGCATTGACAAGCTTAATCTAAGATGATCAATTCCTCAAGCATTAAGATGAAGCTTCCTTACAGAATAACCTTTCACTTTTAGATAGAACTGAAATTTACCATTGCTCGCTTCTTAAACTGGACAGTATCTGCCATCCTGTAACATACAAGATGGTTCTAACATATGAGGTGATCTTGACATTACTGAAATAAGTGATTTGAGGATTTTTAAGGGACCTGCTTGTAAAAATGTTTGCCCAGCATTGTTACCATTTCCCAAATACTGAGATGAGCAATACTCACAACCTCTTTTCAGAGGTTGAGAGATAGAAATTGAATACATATCTACACTCATTTCAACTAAGAATAACTTCCACATATTGTCTTCTAATGATATACATGCAAGATAGCTATATTAAAAAGGGGGGAAATCAGATAGAAAAGTTGGTAAAGCTGATTACTGTGTACACAGGCTGCTTTGTCTGTCTTTCCACTCCTGAATGGACAGACAGGATGGGAGAATATGTGTGCTCTGAGACACAGCGACCTTGAGGACTAAAAGCAGCAAATTGCAAAAAGAGAATCTTGAACAACTACAATAATTTTCAAAGGATTGCAGTGCTCATCGGAAATCTAGACCCTCCTTCCTGACATGTATTCCAACTTGTTTTAAGATAGTTTGGATTTACATCTGGCCCACAGGAAGAAAAGTCTTCTTGAACTTCACTATATTCCAACAAAGCACTTTTTATCATGTGTTCAGATTTTTCTTTTGATTGCATATATAGCCCAAATTTTCAGCTGAAAATACTTTTACTTTGAAGTTTCCTAGAAAATGTATGTTAAGCCATTTTTCCTACTGAGGTCTATAGAAATTTCAGAGAAGGCAACCTTGACCTCTTTTTTTCAAAGATAATGATATACCAACATCTATATAATGCTTCTATCTCATAGAGTTTCTGTTTATAGTAAACCCAGCAAAGTTTCTCCCTAGAAATGCCTGCCTCCCTGTATTACTTTAATCAGTGGGTAGCCACATGGTCTGTTCTATTAGAACACAGTGCATGCTGGAACATGGACATTTGCTTCAGAAATCAACATTCAACTGGGAAAGAAAGAATTTAATTAGACAGTAAGATATTAATTACTAACATCCAGCTTAGAAAGCAGAGGTTTCTTTACTGTCCATATGTGTATGTTACAATAGAAAATCATACTGTTTCTTTGTGGAGTTCTCATTAAATAAGTAACTTCTATCATTTAATATTGCCTTTTTGTAAACAGTAATAAAACTTAGATAAAATCAGAATGTCTAAGTACATTAATATTTGCTTGGTTTTCATACAGCAGTGTCACTTATATGAAGAGCACATACTGTGTTACTAGAGATGTCCTCCACGATATTTTCTGAACTTTCTGAAATTAATATTTATATCAGATTATGAAGGAAATTTTCAGAGTTGGCCAGTTGCCTTTTAAGCTTTAAATTAAAAGTTTAGGATTTATCCCAAGCCTTCAAAATTTGTTACAGTAGGATATAAGAAGGTATTTCTGAAAAGATGTCAAATTTCAGGCAGAATTCTCA
Source organism: Ceyx melanurus (assembly GCA_024611195.1). NCBI lineage: Eukaryota > Metazoa > Chordata > Aves > Coraciiformes > Alcedinidae > Ceyx > Ceyx melanurus. Next base: position 16,321 of record JANHGL010010883.1, on the reverse strand, counting down.
AACAGAAATTTTATTAAAATTCAACCCTTATTCATTTCCATCAAGTGAAGAGGTATTAATGGGGCTTGGTCTTAAAACTGTGTAGTTTTTATTTCAACATAAGCAAAGATGTGTCCTCTCCTTTAGTAGAGAAGAGAGAAAACTGAAAATAATTTTTTACTTCCTGCACTAGTAAATATTGTGACTTAGGGTATAATTTTACCTTATGTAGAAATGATGGCTGGAAACTGCCCTTTCTAGAATGTGATAGACTTTGTCTTTTTTTATATGCCAAAGAAGTCATGCTGGAGTGGTAAAAAGGAACTTGGAAATGAGTTAATGATATGTTACCAGAACTTTTTTTTTTTTTTTCTTAAAAAAACACCACCACAATTGATTTGCTCCAACTCACGCTTTTTCCTGTAAGGACAAAGTTAATGCATGAAGAAACTAAAAGGAGGGCTTCACAGACAGAAATAGCACTCCCTAATGATCTGAGCACTCCCTAATGACCACTCTTGCATCATGACAGGTACACTCAAACAAGAATGCTTGGCCACGAATAGATGGCAAATGCTCTCTTTTGTGACTATGGAATTGCTTATACTAAAGATCCTCTTCATTCATGTAGTCTATCAAATCTTCAGCTGTATGTGAAACTTCATAGAACTTAATCCCTCTCAATTTGATGTGAGTCCTGCACAGAGTCTGTCATAATAATTTAAATAATAATAATAATAATTTAAATGTGCATATTTTTTACTGATATAGTTGTTTCTGAATTTTTACATAGGCAATCTTTATTACCTCAGAGTAAAGCAAGAATGAAATTTGCATTCCAGCTTCAGATAAAGAATAACGCAGCTTGTGGGAGTGCCATGTCAGTCTCTCCAACAACTCTATAATTCTGAGCTGTATTTTAGACAGAAAACTGCAGTTCCATTAGAAAGTTTTTTCCAGCCACTGCACCTAAATTTAGAAAAATCTATTTATAAAATCTTGGAATACAAATCTATTCCTTGCATATATAAAACCCATCTATTCCTTGGCACAATCACTCAGCTGGACCTCTATAAGATATTAACTGTGATAGCTTTCAGTGTGCCAGTCATTGTCATTTGAGCTTCACAGACCACTCTAGGAAATCCACAGCAGTGAGATACCCTTAATGACCATACCTTATGTTATTATTTGAATATATGAAAAAAGATATGTAAAGCAAATCACTAAGACACTAAAGTGCCTGAACTTACCAGTTATTCCTTCATACTGCATAATCCCAAGACCATTCATTTCCTGTACTAATCACTCATCAACTTCCATGTTCTTGTCCATAAAACTGATCATAGTATTTAGAGTGTGACTTTGGAGAATTCCTAATACGGTTTTGTTATGTAGAACATCAATCATGTAAGCAATTCTCACTGATGATAAATAAATCTCTTGATAAAAGTAGGGAGCATTTAATCTTCTGTCAGTCTTTGTTACAGTGTTAACGCAGGTCAGAAGAAATTAAAATGCTTTTAACAAGCAATGGATATGAAATATGGTTGCAATAGTAACAACTGTTTGTAAACTTTTCAAGACTAACTTTGAAAACTTGTAATTTCTGATTTTTCCTCTTACATTCTTATTACTTGTCTCTCTATTTTCCCAACTTTCTACTCAGATAGCTTAATATTACCATAATTCTTCTGGTTTATTGATTTTAAATTCTGTCTTTCTTTACATTTCATAATTTGTCTACCTTTTCCCTGATGGTTTTATTTGAATAGCTTCATTTGAGAAATTAAGACCACAGTATAATTCTATTTCTTTAATTAATATACCTGCAGTTTACTGCCATAAGATAGATTTCCTATAACAAACTTTAGAGAAGATCCATAGCTTCTTTCTCATGTAGTCTCTTAATACAAAATAATTTTCTGAGATTAATTATTTCAATCATTTAGATTAGCTAAATCCCAAGTAAGAAAGCCTTTACCTTAATTATTATAAATCATTCTGTAACTTTTATGTAACATAATAAATGTGGACTTCATTTGCTTCTGGGAAAATATTTACATTTCACATGCATTCATAACTAACCAAAGTCCAAAGTAATTAAAGCTTTTCAGTGCTTTCTGATAAGTATTACCATGACATAGCAATCAGGCCCTCAAAAAAATCAAAAGGAATATGCATGAAATTATAGTCTTTACAAATTAGTATTAAAATATGGAATCTAACGTTTTGTAATATATACGTATGTGTATCCCAACTGCTGCTTACAAATAAATGTATTGAAATTCTAAAATAATTGCTACAGTTTGGCTCTAAAGAATGAATTTCAAAAGTTCAAATGCAATTTTTACCATTGGCAATGGAAGTGATTACAGAATCTCTCATCTTGATGGATTCTCAGAACTGCTATCCAGTGTACTGCCTTTACATACACAATGGCTGCAGGTGCTGCCCTGAGTATGAATAAAGTGTCTGAAACAGACTGGAAGCTCAGCCTATATGAATGTGTGGAAGACAGATCATGAGGCATTTCACACTGCAGTTACTTTGATGGCAGCTCCAGGAATGACAGAGGCATAGCCACTGTGAACAAAGCTGTATCTCACAACAACTGAAGAAAGAACAGGATGTAATAAGCTAGCCTACTATTTAGAGTTTTCAATTTTTCCTTGTTATACTGTATAGCTGGCAAACATTTTTTCCATTATGTGGGTTTATTCTTAAAAAACAGACAAACAACAAAACAACAAACCAAAACACACCAATCCCCATAAAAAACAATTTAAAAATTATGAATCATGTAGAAACCATTTAAAAAACCCATCTAAAATGCTAACCTTTTAGTCAGCAGTGACAAAAGAATTCTTCATAAAAAAATAGACTTGACAGCATGCTTGTTTAGTACCAGTATCCTTTCATATAGGATACATCAATAGGAACATTCCATGCATGCCTCATATTACTTCATTTTCCTGTAACTGCAACCATTATATGTATCTTAAGTATGAAGTGCTATGCAAGTTTGATATATCTGTTGGCCAATCAAATTAGAAAACATGGGAAGGTCATTTCAACTCCTCCCCACACAATTAAAAATGACCAAAAGAGAAGAGCAGTAAAAAAGGAAGAAATGTAAAGTTTTCATCAGTCCATTTATAAAGTATTGAAAAGGTCACAGCAATATAGTACATTCTCCTAATTTTTTGAATATGTATATCTCACTGAAGGTTGTAATGAGAACATAACAGAAATGTGAACCTATTACTTTGACAGCAATTGTAGTGAGAATGTTAAATATTATAAACTTAATGTACTCCAAGGGAATCTGTTACCTTGTTTATATATAATGTTATAAATATAGACATAAAAATAATAACATGCATACACATAAAAATAGATGCTATAGATTTTATATAGAAAAAGCAGGGTTACAGAAATGCTTTGCTTTTCATTCTAACTTGGAAGATGGAAATGCAATATAACAACCGTCTTAAAAAGACAACTAACAGTTTTGTTCCTTCTATTCTCTGCTGCCAACAGCAAGAATTTAGGCACTGTGAATTTGGACAAAATCAGTTTTCCTGTGCTCTCCTATTAATAAAGTATTTAGATGATGCTCAAATCTGAAGTAAATCTGAAAATTAGACAAATTTCATAAAATAATTTTTAAAAAAATTAATTTAACTGAGCTACACAGACAAGCAATAAATTGATTGCTTAGCCTCACCTATGGCTAGAAGACATTTTCATTGAAGCATTTAACCTTGCAATCTGTATCAATAGTAGAGTCTAATAAAAAGACATTGTCATTTATATTCAATAGCTAGCTTCTATATAGTAAAACAAATACTGTGTAAATGCTTTTGTTGTGGTTAGCTAAATAAGATACTTATTAAAAAAGTCTTAAAACTTCTATATTTATTAAATAGTTTGAAAAAAAATAAAATACCTAAGAGGAAAAAGTTTAGCTAATTTAAGTAACATACCTTCTGTTTTACACTTTTCATGATGACATGGCTTTTATTTTCTGAAATGGTAACCCCCAAGCTACAATCCCGTTATACTTGGCTTCAAGTCAAAATTGAAAACATAATTGAATAGTCTTACACAGATGAACTTGCTATTCATAACTGAAGCCAACTCAAACCCATGATTCTCTCAGTTATGTTGTTTTCTATAAGTACGACTGCTAAAAAAAAAATAATCTTAAGTGAACGCAAACAAACCTACTTATGTTTTTCCTTACTGTTCCCCACTATCTTAGCATAAGTATGCACAAATTATTTAGTTTTAAAGAAAGTTGAGGTGACAAATTTCACACTTGCAGAAGGCACAAATCATAGTACTCTCTAATTTATTTTCTCTTAATCTGTCTTCTTTCTGCAGAAAAATGTGGTCCCTAAGCCAGTGTTGAGTCATTTTTTTTTGTTTCATATATGAAGGTATAAATTTCAGCTAATTTGATTAATCATTTCTTCATATTTTTCTATATATCCTTTAGAATTTTGTTTCTGTTGTGGATATCTACCTTTCCCCTCTGCTCACTACAGCTTAAAATTCATACTCCACTTACATTCTCAGTTTTTACCTAAAATTGCTGTTCCTTCAATTATTCTCAACTTCTGTCCTTGCACAAAGGTTTACACAAGTCTAACACAAAGAACTATTTAAAAGTCAAATAAATTCATTGGACCAGTTTATTAAATGTAAAAAAGTTAAATAAAATAAATGATGCAGTATTAATTCTGTAAATTTGTAATTATTCTAAGATTGTCTGTGTTAAGCATGTTGATCCACCATATAAAATTGCCAGAGATTATTATTTATTGAGATAAGGAGTCATACTCTCTGAAACAAGAGTAATAGGATGGTGAGGTTTTTGTCTCTATAGCAATATTTCTGTGACAAATTTCTTCCAGTGTCTTAAAGTAATGCACTAATGGACAAGTGCAAGGAAGCTTTTTTCAATTTCTCTCTGCATTACATATGTCTTCAATGTCATTAGTTCTTCACTTAGATGAATATTAAAATTTAAAACAAAAGACTTCCTCCTTGTTTTAACCTTGAAGTTATATTTTAATGTGCTGATAGATAAGCCTTTGAGACACCAGTTGAGATGAACTTTTGGGTTAAATGAGTGACAACTGCTACAGAAAATTTGCTGCAATACTATTCTATCCTTGATTTATTCTATGAAATAGAGAACACTTCCTCAAATTATAAGTCAATCTAAAAAACATAGAAGAGTATCGAAACAATGGTTCTCTCCTGTCATAGCATATACTAGGACTAGGCAAAAATATGTTTGCATCCAAACTAATTGAAATTTCTTTTTATATCCAAGTCTAGAAAACAAGAAAGTATGCTAAAAAATAATGAGGGGTATAAATGGTACAGTAAGTGATCACAAATCAAATTTAGTAAATAACATTACTGTTTGGGTTAGTTTTGGTTGGTTAGGGTTTTTTGATTGTTGTTTTGCTTGATAGGGGTTTTTTGTGGTTGTGGTTTTGTTTTGGTGTTTTGTGTTTAAACAGGGACTCCTTAACTGCAAATATACAATAAGGGATTTCAGATATAAACAGTCCTTGACATATTAAATAGGCAAGTAAGTAATTCATTTCAAAGTAGCCACATAATTAACTTAGTAAAAATGGTTATACAAATGTACAAAAATACAAGTTTTTCTATCTACTATTTTTACTATTTTTGGCTATTTTCTAGCCAAGGAATACAAAACCCAGGTTATTAAAAAGCTAACATTATATAAATCAACTATATTATTGTTGATTGAATACTGTCTTGCCACTCATAAAGGTGTTGTATTGTTTTGTTTTTCTTCTCCATTTATTATCATCACGGAAGAAACAAAAAAAATGAAGGTGCATCCTGCCAAAAAAATATTAGCAACATTCCATGTTCTGATTTCCACACATTTAAACATACCTAACTTCAAAAATATCTTAAAATATTTATGTTGCGCAGTTAGAAATCTAGCCTGAATCTGAACACACAAGAAAAAACAAACCAGTTTTCCATAAATCAGCATTTCAAGTAGATGAGCTATTAGCATCTGTGTTCTGTAAAATATCTAAAACCTAAACTCTAAGGAGTTACACAATCTCAGAGTCTTCCACCCTCATGCAAAAGTCTACTTTTAAATTATAGCTTCACAATAACACTTCTTTTTACACTGCCCATCTCTCAGATGAAAAACAGGAAAGAAGTAGTACTTTATTATACAGAAACATTTGTTTGCTAAAAGGGCTTTCATTGTGAACTTCATAATGTTTACTCTAAGAATCTGGTACTTGCTTTTGACCATTAATGATATAAGCAGGCAATGACCTCACACAAGTGATATTACTCAAGTCTTCGGAGTTTGGATCTCTTTTACTATGATCATTTTTATTAATTCAGCTATTATAAATTCATATTCACCTTCTTCATTACACTGGAATTAACCCTGAAATGTAAAATGGAAATATTAGTATTTCCTTTCATTTAAAAGTGAAAATGAACACTTCAAACATTTACAAGATTTCCTCTTTTTACTCCTTTGCTCTCCCACTCACACAAACCATCTCCCCACTCCAGTGCTCGTAGTTTCACATGCACTTTGTGGATTCCAGCAACTGGAACATTATGAATACAAGGAAAAACAAACAAAACAAAACAAACAAAAAATGGAACACCAGAGAAGTAACAATACCAAGTGTTTTCATCACTGTTAGTTTTCTTCACAATTGTTGAGAAATTTGCTGTGAAAAGCATAAGAAAATAAGAATGTTCTATACTTCTGCTCCCTTACAATTTGTTTCAATCATTCTGGTCAAGACCTTTAGGATGCTATTGGCACTAAAGGAAACTGCTTAGTTATCTTTTTGAGAACTCTTGACAAACACTTCTCTTTTCCCAGAGGACATAAAAAACCCAAAATTATGTTTTTAAATGCTTGAATTAGCTTGTTTATTAAATATTTATTCTGATGAAGATCACAATAATGTAAGTTAAGATTGTTCTTGTTACAACTCTTGAACTTAGTTATGGTTTGGAAACATGACAGTACTGGGAATCAAAGAGCAAATAAAATAGAAAAAAAAATCTCTGGATTCATTCTTTATGTATGGGGTCTTCTCCACTGAGGAAAAGGTAAAGAGGATGGGGAACATCAGAGTGTTTCCGAGATAACATTCAAGTACATTCACAGCTGCAGGATATGTATGTGGATTAAAATCCTGTCATTAACTTTTATCTTTACTTATTGCAATATAAAGGATAAATTTTAGAGAAATCTGGCAGAAATTACAATCTTGACCTCATTTAGAAGGCTTGAATTTGTTGATCTTAGAAGTGGACCTTGAAGGAAACTGAACAGTACATAAGCAGTAATACAAAATGAATTCAAAGAATAAAATCCATCTATGAAGTAAACAATTATTTTAAGGAAAGACCGGTATTCCCAGTATCTCCTAAGTAGATAAATAAAATAGTGCTGACAATTCTGAATAAATGAGGAAAATACTAGGGATGCCTAAAGCTGTCAAAACAACAACATGAATAGACAAAGACAGTTTTTCAGAGTCATAAGGAAGAGAAAAAGCAGCTCTGGTTACAAAGTTATGAGATCTTGAGAAGCTGAACAATTTTAATAAAACTACAAGAAACACAAATAAGCCTTAGTAGTTCATTAGCCTGAATTAGTTGATGCACTGAAAAATATATGCAATGCTTATTTTCCTTCCAAAACCTGCTGCTTTTTATAACCTAGAGCATTGAAACCAAATGTGAGATTTCTAGAGAGCATTTGAAAAAAAAAAAAGTCTTTTGCTATACTGTCATGAAAGTACCAGGAAAAATACACTAATTAGATTTATATGGCATGAACCATGTTGAAGCATATACAATTCATTATTTATCATCAATTAGTTGCCTATCTGCTGGGAGAGAGAGAATGATCAAACCAATGCCTAGAAGTGTCTAAAAGTTAAGACTACTTTTGAAAATGAAACCTAGTGAGTCACTGATGTTTCTCACTTAGAAACACAGGAAAATTTATGCTGGAAAAAACCTGAGAAATCACTCAGAACAATTTCCTGCTCAAAGCAGAGGAAGCTTCAAAGCAAGATCATGTTAAACAAGGCATTGTCCAGACACCTTTTGAAAACCTTCACAGATGCAGATTACACAAGCTCTCTGGGCCCTGCTCCAGGGCTAAGCAGCTCTCACAGTGACAATGTACGTGTGTGTGTGTGTGTGTGTGTGTGTGTGTGTGTGCGTGCCCAGTTGGAATTTCCTTTGTTGAAACTTCAAAATGATTGCCAATCTTGCTTTTGCTGTGCACTTCTATAAAAAGTTTGGCTCCATTTACTTCCCAACCAACACCGTTACGCAGCAAAAGAAGCACAACTCCTTTTAGTGTCTCTTAATATATGTACTAATCAAATCTTCTGTTTATCTTGACATGCATTTGTCATTTGTGTTCCACTCACACATCACATCTGCTAGCCACTCTTCCATCTCAGTGCCTTTCTGTTTGATTCTTAACAGTTTGTCAATTCCTTCCTAGTGCTGAGGATTCAGGCACTGGATGCAAAATTTCAGATGCAGCCTCACAGATGATAAATAGAAGCTAAGAATCAAGTTTTGTAGAATCACTTTGTAATGCAGCCCTATGTGCAATTAGCCTACTACAAAGTCATACTGGTAACTCATGTTCACCAAGATAATCAGTGTCATTGACTGGCCTAACCAACCAGTTACCAGCCAGCTCTGTTTATGGAGGTAACTCCATCCTATATGAAAGAATGTTTGTTTTTGTTAAACTTTAGTAGGCCTTGAATTAAGGGATTGGCATGGAGAGGGGAAGAAAGATCTGTTCCAAGAGTCCTGTACTGTGGTATATCAACCATTGCCCCTGATTTGGTAAACTTGGTTAAAAAAATTTACTTTCCTCCTGCCCCAAATATTTTACCATTCACTGAAGATGTATTTAAAAAAACTCAGAAAAGGTTGGTGCAAAATCCTCTAAATCTTCAGCTGTGGCAGTCGGAGAGTTTAGACATCTATTGTGCACAGAGGAATGATAAGCAGTTTATCTCTGATATTCTGTTACAAGGTTTGTTGGGGGTTCTTTTGCATTTTTTATAATAAATTTTCTCAGATTTATAATATTTTCAAAGCCTGAATTAATTTGTTCCCTTGGTTGTTAACAGTCCTTCAAACTTTGGCTTATCTAAACTCCCAAGCATTGCTTTTATCAGTACATAATATCTTCTGTGTCATTATTTCTCTATTTGCCAAAGAGCTGAATCTTATTCCACTGAAGTTTGACCAGATACATCTACTCTAGTACAGTATTCAACTTCACCAGTATCTGACTCTCAAGAAAGAGAATCTATAACCTTTCCTTTTGTGTTTTTCTAGTTTTCTGCAAAATTGTGTGTTTTCGTATTGATTCTATGTCTATACTTCCACCCTCTTCTGCAAATTCCTATTGATAAGAACTATGATTCTGTGTTTTTGGGTTGCCCGTGTACTATCTCCCAAGAAAGCCTTCTTGTGGCATTAAAAAACAATCCCAGACAGCAAACAAACAAATGGCCAAAGAGTAGTTCATTCCCTCATGTAGGAAGCCTTAATCTTAGTTCATTGCTTAGTCTTGGGACAGCACGTTAGAAGTTTCTTTTATTTTTGCACCTCCAGGAAATACAACAGCAATGATGAACATACAGAGGCCAGAGGTCTCCTTGGATAATACCCTAAACCCAAAGGCTATGGCTCCCTGCCATCATGCAAACATTATGTGTATGATCTATGGCAGAGGAGATACATGCAAAACAATTCATGTGTATGACTTCTTAAACACACTTGAATTTGTAGTCACCATTAATAATGACAGCCACCACATGGAGGTGCCTAAGGCATTCTTTACAAAGGTCAGTCATAAAACACATTCTGAGTCATTGCTTTTTACTGTTGCTATTGCCTTCTAGCATAAATCTGATTACTTTTTTTGTATGTCAGTATCTTCATCAGCAACACACAGAAGGAAGCAAGACATACTTAGGTGACACTTTCTTAGCTGGAGGCAGATCTGATTAATGGGGCAGGTGTGAAATTAACTTTTTTCTTCATGTCAAGATTTCCTCAGTAGTGCAAAATTCCCTTTCTAAAGCTGTTCAATAACATTTTAACCACCATCAAGCATACTGAAAGCTAGCACACTTCCTAGGCTCCATCCATCCATCCATCCATCCATCCATCCATCCATCCATCCATCCATCCATCCATGTCTTATTAAGCCTGTAAATGAGATGCAACTTCCTCTGCTATACCACCCATCTAGAAACATGCCCACTGACTTCAATAAAATACAGAATCACAGAATGATTGGTGTTGGAAGGGACCTCCAGAGATCATCTAATCCAAGCTGAATAGAATACCAGACAGAGCAGTTTCAACTACAGCAAGTCACAAAGGATTATGACTTGCTGTAGTTGAACACATAGGATCCAGCTAGGAACCACCTAGCTGGTTTTGAATGCCTCCAGAGAAAGAGAAACCACCATCTCTCTGGGCAGCCCATTCCAGTGTTCTGACACCCACAAAAAGAAGTTCCTTCTAAGGTTCAGATGAAACTCCCTATATACAAGTTTGTGCTCATTACCTCTTGGCCTGTCACTGAGCACCACTGAAAAAAGACTAGCCCCATCCTCCTGACACCTATCCTGTAAGTATTTACAAGCATTGATAAGATTCCCCCCTCAGTCTTCTTCAACTAAAAAGGCCCAAGTCCCTCATAGACAGATGTTCTATTTCCCTAGTAATTTTTGTAGCCCTTTGCTGTATCCTCTCCAGCAGTTCCCTGTCAAATGATCACAGGATGGCAGGGGTTGGAAAGGACCCTGGAGATCTTCCAGTCCAACCCCCCTGTGAGAACAGGACTATATAGTATAATCTAGCACTAATATAATCTAGCACATGAAATCTGTCCTGCTTGAGCAGAGGAGCCTAGTACCAGACACAGTACTCCAGATGCAACCTCACCAGAGCAGAATAGAGGGGAAGGAGTACCTCCTCAACCTGCTTGCCACATTCTTTTTGATGCATTCCAAGATGCCATTGACCTTCTTGGCCACAAGGGCACATCTCTGACTCATGGTCATCCTGTTGTCCACCAAGACTCTCAAGTCTTTTTCCACAGAGCTGCTCTCCAGCAGGTCAGCTTCTAACCTGTACAGATACACAGGATTCTTCTTCCCAAGGTGCAATACCCTACACTTGCCCTTGTTGAATTTCATAATGTTTCTCTCTGCCCAGCATTCCAAGTTGTCCATGTCTTCCTGACCGGCAGCACAGTCTTCTGGTGCATCATCCTCCCCTCCTAGCTTTGTGTCATTAGCAAACTTGATGAAGCTATATTGGATTGGAAAAGACATTGGACTGATAACAACTGGAAGACTAAAGAACTTTATAGCTGTACAAAAGAGCAGATCTGTAGCTATGCATATTACTTAATATGCCTTTTGATTATAGATATACATATACAGTATGAGCTCTTTTTCTGACAGCATAATATATTGATACTGTAAATGTATAAAATAATAAATTCAGTAAGATAATGTTTCTTTACTAGAAAAAAAAAAACCACAAACAAAAGCAAACAGCATTCTTCAGTTGTAGATGCAGTTTGAACGTCCAGAAACATAAAATACCGTCATTAATACTTTCAGTGCCTGTTACTTTTTGTGCACAGAACACGATTACAGTCAGGATGCTGAAAGAACCCTTTGTTAAGTAGTACTTCTAAGCTACTTAAATCTGAAATAATATTATTCTTTTGAAGCTGTACCATAAGCAGTTCAGTAGAATCACATGTGAAAGAAACTATTGCAAAGGAAATTTTTGCTTTTTACAGCATTGTCATCACAATTTCCTAATATGTTAGAAGTTCTAATTTGACAATAAGTTTTATGGGTTTTTATGATACGTGATATATTATACAGATTACATTAATGGAGAAATCTGGAAACACAATAATTAACAATTTAAAGATTTTTCTAAATGCCAAAGCTATTTCAGGGGCTGACTAAAAACATTAAAAGTAATTAATTATGCTGAGGAACATATTCTGTATGATTAAATTATTCCTGAAGGAAATATTAAAGCAGCTCACAAGCCTACAGCTAATAAAATAAAATTTTAAAAAGTAAAAAAAGCCAACAGAACTAACAAGGATAAAAATAAGAATGTACTGAAATGTAGTGAGAAAATTTTTGACATATTCTTCCTTTGTTAGTGATATGTAAAAATGTTATAATAAGTGGCAGTACTACATTTGTTATTTTATTTTATTTTATTTTTTTTTTAATGTTAAAGACGAGAAGCTAGTGCTTTCTTTTTTTCATTGTCTCCTCAAACCACATATGTTAGACCCTTATGCCTTTGGCAGGGGGTGGGGTGAAAAAAGAATAGAATCTGCATGTTTCCTGTTTTCCCTTAGAGCCATACAAAGTCCTCCTGGAACAAACATAACATGCTGTGGCCAAACACATCAAGCAGGCTAATGCAACTAGTTCCAAGACCATTGACAACTAAGTGGTCTGTCAATTAGAGGTGCAATAACTCATCCAGAAAATACACAGAACTTAATAAAAGAAGCACAGATGCAGAATTATGAGTCACCAAAGCGCTCTCATATTTGTTTTCTAAACAAATCTCATTATTGTCTTGTTCCAGGTGTTCCTTTTTGCTGACTTGACTTTAACAAATCGCCTCAGTCTGTTAGTAGATGCTCACATGAATAAAAATCTCTGCTTTTACTCTAGCAGAATCTTACATGAGAAATGACAAATATTTACTGACACAGAATTGTGTACAGTACAAGTGAAAGTAGATCTATTTTGGTGTTGACAACAATTTTTTTTCTTGTCAGTTCAGAAACAAGAAAATCACATTGAAAAGAAAATGTTTTCACTTTTAGGCTGTCTGATCTTCACTGAATAAATGAAATAGCAAATTAGGAGTCAATAATATGCATAATTACAGTATTTTAAAAAATAATTTAAAAATATCAATCATATTTTACCTCAATTTGGTGGGGGCAGGGAGTTACTCACAATACAAAATTTTGATACTTTCTCAATCGATCAAGCTACGTTAAATTAAGGCCAGTAACATTCCACTGAACAGAAAAAGAGCATTTGCTAACTGCACTGCACCTTCATGTAGCTGATGCACAATGGATGCCAGTTAAGTAATTCTGCACAGATTAACTTGTTCTGCTTTTTTTTTTTTCCTTATAGGACAATAAAGGAATTCCTGGGAAATGTGTGAATCTCTCCTGTACACAATAAAGGCCCCAGAATGCATACCTGTGAAACAGGAATCTTTACAAACATTCTTATCGTGGCTCTAAATAGAACAGTGACTCCTAACAGCCTATCCTAAATGAATCTCCCTTTAATCTCCCTTTATGTTTCTGAACACCTGCAATTTCTTTTCAAGTTTTTCCTACTTGGGAGCAAACATAGCCTCTATATCCTCAAATACCACAACCTGAAACTATAAAAATACATGGATGCTTGATGGCTCCTAAGAAATCTTACATATACAGTATGTTTTCCTACCTTTACCTATTGTAAAACTTACTTTAAGTTTTTCCCATCTTCATTCCCCTTTAAACTCATGAGATGAAAGGTGATGGCAACTGTAAGAGTCTTTACCACTCACTTAATGTGTAAGCATAAAATCTATGCTAGTTCAAGAGCTGGTTCATTAAATCATTTCACACCAATCTGAGGAGAGAAGCATCATTCATCAAGAAAGACAGACAGCTAGGTTGGCAACAAATGCAGCCATCCAATTCTAGCCTATTTTGACACCCAATTTTAAGCTACTTCTGCATCTTCTTCCAATATGTTAGATGAACACATCATGGACACCAGCCAGTTTGGAATGATTACTTATCAATCCTCTCCCTTAAAACTAAGAAAGCAGAGAGGCAAACAACTATGAAAGAGCTTTGTGCTTCTCTGTATTTCTGCTGAATATATTACAAGTGCTGGCTATGTTAGAAAGAATTCTTCATCTTTCAAAAATACACTTACATGCAGCTATTCACTGCTGTAAATTGGACTTTCTGTGTGCATTTGAAGAGGACCTTGCAACTCATCTGACAAAGTTTCTTGTCATGCAGTAGTAGGTGCTCTGTACATTATTACTGGCTCCAGGAACTGCAAAAGCTGAAATCCTGTTTAAATGATGCACAGGGTGTAAAAGAATCAGCATTAATCTCCTATGTCATTTGTATTTTGATTTAATTTTGCCTTTTTTTTTTCTAGCTTTCATTAGAGGCAAATACTGTGTAATCCAAGCCTGCACTTGTCTCATATGAGTTTCTGAGGATGGTCAAAACGATGTTCTACTATCAGTCCATATCCTCTCTGATACCTTTTCTACTGATGTTATATGTAGATAATAAATGTTAGCTTCAAATATACTGAAGAGAAGGTCAGAAGCCATACATTTAATTTAATCTAAAGTGCATTTCCATCCTATGTCTTACAAGCCCTGCAGACAGTGTTACAGGATTTATATTGTTATTGTTCCTGCTCTCTGACTAGATGTTGTAGCCATGATCATTGCAATAGACAACAAAGCTTTGTAGAAATACAATATAAATTAGCACTGTCTCTGTACCAGTGACAACTGGAAAAATAATTGTCTTTATCCATTGTCAAAAATATATTCACTATATGATAACTGCACCTGATTATTCTGAAAACATTTCCAGTTCCCAAGACAAAAACTTATTTTGCTCTACAAATGCATCTCTTGAGCTGATTCTGATGCATGCATGTCCATATTCTACTTCTTACTTGTCATGCTTAGCTCAAAGCTAAAATTACTTAAATATATACCTACAAAGTATCAAAATTCAGTAACAGCTGAATCAACAAATGTTATTAACCAAATGTATGTTGAAGATTACAATATTTTATGTGAAAAGCAACCAACTAGTAATGTAGAGAATCTTGAACCCTAAAGTGAGGTATAAGGAAGAGATCCTCATTAAACAACAGAGTGAAGATTAGTATTCATGCAAACTCAGTAATTTAGACGTGAAACCCATAGTGTGGGGTGAATAATTTTGTATCTTCCAGAGAAGATATAAGAAAGGATTTAAAACACCATTCTAGCAGGTAAATCAGGTAACAAAGTGCATTGAAGAGAAGTGAGCCTCTGCCAGAGAGTAAAGCAGAATTACTTAGTCTTGTTAACTTAATTACAGCACCTGCTGTAAAAAGGATTTGATTTGTGGATTAATTTCCCCGATCCCTAAACGTATGCGTTCCCTTTGGAGAGGTTAAAATGTGCAAATTTTCCATAGTTGTTATCTGTGTTGAGCTCCTTTGTAGAAGCCAAATTCTGCATAAGCTAAGCTTCATGGCACTGGACACTTTAGGAAAAGTATCAAGGATCTGCAACTGGTTCAGTTATGCAGGCACCATGCCTTTTGGTTATGAGAGGCAGTCACAGGCAAACTCAACAGGTAAAGAGTGGATGCTTAAGTATCTCAGTCTTAAACACAGGCAACAAGAGTGACTTCAACATTTACCAAGCTACATGGAAGAGGTGCAACCGCATAGACACTGTAATACTGGAAAATATATAACTCAGCCACCCTACTCTGAACATAGTATTTTATATCACACAATTTTCAAAAACAAGCACAAGAAAACTGCTTTCAATAAGCAGACCAAATGAGATTTTTCTTTTTGTTTATATTTCACTTACAGGGTTTTTTTTGTTCATAGTACATGTCACGTATTTTCCCTGTTGTCCCTGCAAATATTTGTCTTTAAGTAGAGGAGTTGATTCATTTTTATTATACTAAGTTCTTGATTTATCACCACACCTATCTAATCTGGTTAACATAAAGTAGTGAATGATATTACTATTAAATGAGTAAAAAACCTAACAGATGAATAGCTTTACTTGACAAGAATATTTAAGAAAAAAAAACAAACACAGCAACTCCATTCTGTCTCTGCAAAACCGTTACAGACAAAATTACTAAGTTATTCTTAAAGATGAAAATAGACAATATATTTTTCAACATATTTTAAACACCCGAAATCACACCAGTTTAAAGCTTGTTTTCAGATGTTGTTAATGAGTAAATACAAATAAAAATTGTTTATATCCTAAACATATACCATAACCCTTAAAAATTAATGTATAATTTTTCTCAGTGTAGGAATCAGAAAAAGAAACAAGAAGGTATGGGGGGAAACACAGCAAGAACTAATTTACCCAAATGATTAAAGAAAAT
>JANHGL010010882.1:41171-73686 GCA_024611195.1 Ceyx melanurus | reverse complement strand
CCATGGGATCCTCACAGCCAAGCTTAAGAAGTGTGGATTGAGTGATTGTGCATTGAGGTGGATTGGGAAGTGGCTAAAGGACAGATCTCAGAGAGTTGTGGTCAGTGGAGCAGAGTCTGGCTGGAGGCGTGTGACTAGTGGAGTCCCCCAAGGGTCAGTGCTGAGTCCAGTATTATTCAATATATTCATCAATATGATGTTCCTGTACACTTAACTCTATCCCTGCATTTATATCTTGAAAGGTGAGCAAGGTGCATTTCCTGTGAAGAAACAAATGGCAAAAGAAAACCTTTGTAGATGTGTTTTTAAATAAACAATGGTATTTAAGTTACTGGTGGTGTCTGGCTTTTTATCAGTCATAGAGAATAATGTCATCTTGTTTTTTTATCCGTTTGCCATGTTCTTCACTTTTATACTGTTGTGATTGAATGGCAAGTATTATGTTTAGAATCTTAGCTCTCTGAAACTGGAATCCTTCTGCAGTCTTCTCAAATTGTATACACAGTGCACGCAGAAGTTTTGTTTCATGGATAATGCATCTGGTTATGAATGCAGTTACAGGCAAATTATTTAGAGGAAGGTAATGCTTCCTTGTTAATAGGCAACATTTCATGTCTTCTAATTGTTTTTCTACTGTTAATATGACCTAGAGTATCAGAATTAAACTTGCTTCATTTGCTGAATCTTGGGTCACGATACAATCAACAAATATTACTCCTCCTAAGTGAGCGTATGCCCCATTGGAGGAGTTTTGGTGGTAGCAGTATTTCTTTGTGGAAGAACAGACACTGAGATTGCTCTGGGTACTGTCTTGAAGCATTGGATGGGTGGTGCATATGCTCTGTTGAAATTATAATGCCAATTTATGAGAAGCTTTCACACTTCTGCCAAAACTGCATCCTGGTTAAGCTTTCTGCTGTAGAATAGTTTGGCAGGGTTCAGAGTCCCAGCTGTAACATAAATCTGTAAATCTTGCATTTTTGTTTTCTTTCTGCATTTAAATAAGAAGGCATTGCTTAATAGAACTTTCTGCTTAATAGAACTATCTACTTAATTAGTCTATTTCTTTGCCTGCAAACATCAATTTAATATTAGTGACTTCATGATCTGGCCTGAAAACTAGTGAGCTGATTCATGCTAATGCTGTAAAATAAAGACATAGTATTTATTTACAGTAGTGTAACTGCTGTGACTGTGTGCTGGTAAGGCTAGTATGCATTAGCTTTTATAGTCTTTCAAGACTATGAGTAGAAAACGCCTTCAAACCATAAAATTGACCATATTGAAATCAGCAATATAAACATTTCCAGTACTTTTTTTAATGCTTATTTGTAGAGTTGCATCTAGTTTTTAGTTGGTATGTACACAAATTACAGAAAAAAAAAGCTACGGTCTGATCAAAATGCCACTGAAGTCCCCAAAAAACGTTTGCTTAGTAATTGAGATTATAGGTATTTAGGGTAGACGTGAAAAATTTCATTCAAGGCAGTTAGTGAATGTCAAACTGTGTGTGATTTTTAACTGTAATGTTATCTGTTACTTTGTTAACAATGTTTGAAATAAATTTGACTGGTTTAAACCCTCCCTGAAATTAAGACCTCTGTTACATTTTACAAATACTGGCTTTCTGGGAGAGTTTGGAGATAATCAAAAGTGTGTGTTTTAATAGGAATTAATCCCAAGAAGATTTAAAATCAGGTCATACGTTAAAGCTGTCAGCAAATATGCTATATAATACTTTATGGTTTTTACCTACAAAATATAACATAAAGGAGAGATAATACTCTTAAATATTACTTGATGTTTCTTCCAAAACACGCATATAAATACATTTGCTGCTTCAGAGGATGGCTAAAATAATTTGAACAATAGCATAGTGTTAAAAAACTAATGCCTGCTCATCAAGGTGTGTTGGTTTCTTAAGTATGTTTTTTTAATACACCATTCCATTGGAAAGTTTCCTGTAGTGAACTTTATAGGGGTGTTTTAACTTACTCCTTCCATTTCTTTTTTTTTTTTCTTCCTTAAATATTTTCTGGTGCATGATGAATTGTATGCCCCTGTTAAACCAAACAAATCAATGTTTAACTCAGTCCTAGAAAAATATTTTTTTAATGCAGAAATCAGCAATTCATTTTCTAAATAGAGTCTGCTTCTAGCAGATTTTTTTGGTATTTTGCAAGGTTCTTAGTAGAACTTGGAAACTGTGGATGATTTTGCCACTGACTGTGGTGAAATCATTAGAAGTTTAAGTAGTAATGTCAACAGAGTAAAAGCATCATCATCCTTTATCTTTTATGTAATGAACCAAGTAAGTCACTCAGAGCATATGTTTTCTCACTTGCTCTCCTTGCTCTAATCCTGCCATATGTGCTCTCCTTGCAGGTTTAGTAGTAAAATTTTTTACATGTAAAACCTGTGTTACTCAGTTTCTTCTATCAGTCATATGAACTAAAGCAGGCATGGAATTTAAAATAATTCCATAATAATAATAGTAAACAATTTAATATAAACACAGTTCTCTTATCTGCCATTTATAAGAAAAATTGCGATCAGTTTTACCAGATGCTTTTTTTTTTTTTTTTTTGTGAAAGCTAAAATAGTTTGTGCTTCAATGTAAGTCTTCGCTAAACAAGTTTGAAACAAGTTTTGAAACAAGTTATTTGAAGTTTGTTCTTCTAAGGTATTACATTCTTTTAATTTGAAAGCATTTCCTATTTTTTTCATCAGAAAAAAACCCAACTCTGCTTAAAGTAAAAGAAATAATAAATCTGTTGTAAATGGATATTGCAGCCTATTGAGAAAATCAAGAAATTATTTTATTCATGCATCAAGCAAGGGAACCAGGAGAAGGCAAATATTTACAGTGCCATTTTAAAGAAATAAAAACCCTTTGGATTAATACTGACTGAAAATTTTTAAATGGGTGAATTTCTGCTCTTCTAAAGGGTGTTGTGTTACAGTTCTGATGAATGGCTGACCACATTCTATGATAGTAGAAAGAAGATACTCTGTTATGATCTGTCCATAAAACATAAAGCTGACATACCATATTGAGACTCTTCTATGGTAAATCCTCTTAACAAAGGCACCTTTTTTTCCTTCTACCCATACTTCTTTATGTAAAGCCATTAATTTATTTCAAGTTGGAGAGCCTGTTTCTGAATAGCCTTAGTTTTGAGAGGGTTTTCTGTTATAACTTTGTTAATTTGAGCTTCAGCCCTGAGGTTTAACTTTGAATAATCAAGTGTGCATTTGTTGTTTGCTTTTTTTTGTTGTTTTGTTTTGTTTTAAGATCCAGGAAGTGCATTCTTTTTGAGTTCGAAATAATTCTGAACCTGCTCAGTGCTGGTGAGTTTTGAGGTAGCTTGTGCTGATTGCTAGAATTTAACCCTCTTACAGTTGAACCGGCTGTACCAAAGAGGTTACTCTGAAGTCATAAGTGACGTAATGTACTGAAATTTAGGTATATTCTTTTCAGATGCTAGGGCTACTCTGTGTTTGGAAAGGTATTCTCATGCATAGGATGCTGTCATGTTTATTTATATGAAGTAGTATCAGAGAATGGTTAAAAAGTACCAAAGTCTTACACAGATCAATAAAATCCAAAGCAAGTGGTCAGAGACCTTCCAAATTTAAATGCCTAATATTACGCACTTCACCATTTGTTTTGTTTATTTGTCTGGGGGGGGTTCTATTATTTATTTATTTCTTAACCAGAGGTCTTTTGAAACCTGTTGAAACCACTTTGAGTGTATTGCTTGGGTGGAGAGCTCTGATAATTTGCAATCTTCCATTTAAAATGGCCTGGAGCTGAAATACAGGAAAATCATTCCTCCTGAAAAAATTTTCACTTTATTTTTTTTCAAATTGGCAAAAAACAGCTTCAAAACCCCTTAAATTATTAAAATGACATCTTCTTTTCAGGTGAAAGTTACGTCTGTGCATCCAACGAGCCATATCGCAAAGTTGATTACACCAAGAATGTCAATCCAAACTGGTGTGTGAACATAAGGACTGGCTCTGCTCGATCCTTAACATCTTTGACATCCTCAAAGAGTGAAGTGAAGGAGAATAAAGATTTCATTAAACCCAAGTTGGTGACTGTTATTAGGAGTGGAGTAAAACCACGGAAAGCTGTGAGAATTCTGCTGAATAAGAAGACTGCTCACTCCTTTGAACAGGTTTTGACTGACATCACAGAAGCCATTAAGCTGGATTCGGGTGTAGTCAAGAGACTTTGTACGTTGGATGGAAAGCAGGTAGGATAATAAATTGCTGTGACTATTTAATAATAGTGATTGAATCTAAGCTTCCTTGTTTTCATAAATTGTTATACTTTAACCTGCTTCTGAATAAAGACAGTTTCATAAATGGCAGCTCTTAAAATCTGTATTAAAATATTGAAATCTACCAAACTCAATTTTATATAATACAAAAGATGTTGACCACTTTACATTCTAAGTATAAAAATATTTTTTGTATACTAACTGTTTCATTTTCTAAAAAAGCAACAGTTGATTAATACAGTTAATTCTAAGCAAACTTATTAAAATACATGTGTTTTCAGAAACAGAGTAATGTTTTCAGGCTGCTGTGTAGTCCTGACTGGTATAAGAAAAATAGTGCTGTCTCCTTCCATTTCACTTCCACAGATTGCTATTTAACTAGCAAAAGGACTGAAGTGGCCTTTCTGGAGGTAGTTAACTAATGTGATCTAAGGATTTTATCTGAAATGAATAATTCTGGGGTGGTGATCCTAGCTTTGCAACTTCCTTTTGATTTTAGTTTTATCATTGCAAAAACATGCTGCCAGGATTAATGATGTGGTAGGTCTTTTATTCTCACTCAGACAGGAGTGGTCCACAGAATGTTCTGTTGCAGGGACTTCAATTGTCAGCAATGCATTTGCTGTTGATCACTCAGGTTAATGACTCAGCCCTTCATAGGACAAGACTGATACTTGATACTTTCATTTGACACTGATGTGGAACTTGAACAGTGCTGTGACTTCAGTAATAGAGAGCAACACAGGCTGCAAAATAGATCACATAAAGTATCAGGTACCTGGTATCTTGTATTGTTGACTAAATACTAGGATCTTTACTCATTCAACAGGTTTTTGCATGCATTTTGCATACCTATATATTTGCATGCACTATTTGTAAAAGTTTCTGTGGTGTTCAAACAGATGTGAGAATTTTTATTATCAAGCTTATTAGAATGGTGGTAATCCTACAGACTACTTAAAGTTCTTTTATTTTTATTTGGTTTGAGTTTTTTTTGGTGGTTCAAAGTTGCTGGCAAATGTATTGCAGAACAAGGACTCTCAGATTGTCTTGAGGTGAAGTCCTGTCTTGAGGTGAAGTCCTGCTCTGTAGTTGTGTTCTGTGTGCCATGGATAAACTTGTAATAATTAAGTAGTTGAAAAGAATTTCTGTCTCTTGGTATTAAATAGGCAAATGCATTTGGTATTAAATAGGCAAATGCATTATTAAGGGTCTTGAGCTTCATTATTTGGTGTCACTCTTTAGTTCTTCTAGCAGGTTTGATTTATTTATTTATTTTTTTAATGAGATTTGTTAGCATGGTTTGTTGAGAGAATCCTTTCTAGGAACATGCAAAATGTGATTTAATCATCTTTAATGTAATTCATAATAAAACAGCTTTGAGGGTATTTATTATATAATAATTAGATTCTTTTGACTGTGAAGTCTTGTATTACTGTTTCAGATAAGATGGTTTTAATCTTATCAATCAAGTAGATAGGAAGGGTCAGGAAAGGAAGGTGAAAAAACTAGACATCTCAGTTCAGGTTCACCTCTTCTGGTGCATTGTTAATGCAGTAGAAACTGGTCTGCATTGATTTGGAAGATACAGCAGTGCATCGGTGATCAATAAAACTAATTATTACATCTTGCATATATTACTTGCACATTATTGTCATCACCCATGGTGGCTGATGGCTGTCTTTAGTCCATAGTGAGGATGACCAATTGTTGGTGACGCTCAAAGAGATTTCTTGCACGACCATAGTATAATTGTGATTTAAGTGGTTCTGGGATGTCGTGCCCCAGAGAGAAGGCCTATGTCTTTAAACACTCTGATAATGAAAGCCTCCTCCTGTTTATCCTGGAGGACAGAGAAGGCTGGGCTTTTGTTTGTTTGTTTCTTTTTCCCCAGAGTGAAGGTCTGACCCCAGTGTGAGGTAATAGGGATTTTTTTTTTTTTTCTTGTTTCTTTGTTCATTGCTGGTGTATGTAGAGGTTGGTGCCCAAGGGCTTTGTGGAGCTTGGCAAATACAGAGTCGCTTTGCTGCCAGTTACCAATTGGTGGAAATTTCTGAACCTATTTTCTCTAATGTAGTAATTGCTTATTCTTCTGAATCTGCTAGGGAGGCAGATCTTTTATTTTTGTTGTAGTGTTGGCACAGCTTGAAAGGCAACCATTAAAAAAAAAAAAAAAGGTTTTTTGTAAAGGTCTATGTTCCTCTAAATGCAGCTCTTGTGTTTCTCAGGGTTTTAGTTTTTTAGTTTATCTTGCTCCTTAGTATTTTTATCTCTGAGGAAATATGTATGTTTTGCAGGTTTTGTAAGCAAGTAGGTTTAGGTTGTATGTTTGGGTTAATGAGGAACTGATGCTGAAATTCAAGTGTTTAAACAACTGTATGTATAAAATTTGTATTTTTTAATTAGAGAATGTGGTGTTCTGTTAATTTTTGGGCTGATTTTTGATTTCCAGTAGAACTATTGACCATATGTAGTAAGAAGTGATCATGAAACCAATGATCTACAGAGAAGTAGTCTTAATTTTGAGCAGTACAACAGAAAGGATGGCCTCAAATTGGATTTTATGTACTTTTCTGACTTTGTTAATATTTACTATAGCAATCTATTAATGATATTATCATGGAGAATAACATCCATGGCAGATATTTTTCCTTGATAATAAGAATGTATGAAGACAAACGATTATCTAGCTTTTAACTGTAAGGTTTTGTAACATTTACAAGGTTTCCTTTATCTTCAGCTTCATGTGGATAAGGTAAGTTAGCATAGTAGTGCTTTTTAGAGTCATTATTATACAGAATTATTTAACTCCATTGATGCAAGTCTGGTCTTTAGGCTGGTGAGTAAACAACCACTTTTGTGATTGTTTCTGTGAGGAGAAAAATCAACTGTAAAATCAACTGGGCTTTAACTTTGTAGTGAAAACGTCTTCTATTCCAGTCTTTGTGCCTCTGACATTGAGGTTTGCTTAATATATTTACTTGACCAAAGTGTTTTCCTTACTTGGCTGTTTTTCTGTCACCATCCCACTGTGAAGCAAGGGCAGTCTGACTGAAACTTCTCCAGTTGTGAAGTTAACCCTTTATTATCTTGAAAGGGAATGGAAGGCTTCCGACTTGCTAAACAAGCTTCAGGCTTCAGTCATTGTGAAGTGTGGGGTAGCAACTTCATGGTAAATTACCTGCACTAATTGTTTAAAAGAATGTAAGAGGGTGTGGAATTTTGTATAAAAACTGAGAAAAAGACATAGAGCTCTGAAGCAAAAGAAAATTAATTCTTCACTGCAGGAATTTATCAATTTTTTTTTTAAGCTTGCATTGTATTGCTTTTTTCATAGATTAATAGGATTGATGAGATGGATGGATAAGCCACATTTTCTATACTCCAGTTGTAAAATGAGAACATACCACAAACAGGCCTTATTTTAAAGGTGTTTTTTTAATGGGCCACAGATAAGTTTGCTGTCTCTGAAACAAAGCTCCCTAATTTCTGGGTTTTTTTTCACAAGATGCTTATTAAATTTAAATGGGTAACTGAAAAAAACCCAGATATTAGATTTAGTAATACTCCTTATGATGTCTTCTCAGTAATGGAATGACAGCAGCAAGAGACAGAGAAGAGTAAGAAGAATGAAGTAAACGTTCTATGAAGAAAGACTGAAGGAAATGGGATTGCTCAGACTACAGAAAGGTCATTGGAAAGCCTTCAGGGGGATGAACAGGAAAAAAAACCCTATCAGCAAAGAAAAAGGGAAATTAATTCTGTGCCTTCCCTGCCTTTAGGAAAAGAAATAACAGGGTTAAAGTTAGTCAGATGCAGTGGAACTCACTTGGAAATAGTCACTGTAAAATTAAGATTCATGAAGAGGTGATTTTTGTTGGAGCAAATCAATGGGGTCTAACAGTCTGAGGTTATGAAAAAAATTGTCTTTGGTTCTGAATGTTTTCATTAACTGAAGGCTATTTGCTATTTCAGAAGAGCTCTTAAGCTACAGTAACAATCTGAATTCTAATTAATGTGAAAACGTGCATGTGTACAAACCTGCATCCCACAGAGATACAGCAAGATTTATTGTTGGTTTTATCCCAAAGCTAGAAAACCTAATATTTGATATGAAATGTGATTTAAGGGAAATCGGGCTTGCACTGAAGGTTAGAATTGTTTCAGGGAGCAATTGCAGAGAGATGTCTGTCTAGTCAGTGGTATACAAACCTTGCAAGTCTAAGGAAAACAAAAGAAGTGGCCCTAATCTTGAGGAAGTCTCTATGACAGGAAATTAATTTATCCATGGACAATGTTACATGATATTTTTGTTTAGATTTTTCAAACAGTATGCTCAGAACTGCAAACTATAGTTATTTCTAGAAGAAAGGAGGAAATAGTGTACTCAGGCAGAGGAGGTAATTTAGCCTCTGTCCATGGACATAGAAATATTCTCATCTGCTGTTATTTACACAGAATTATGTAGAATTATTGTTGAGGCTGGAAAAGACCTTTGAGATCATGAAGTCCAGCCTAAGGTCTGACACCATGACACCCAGCTAGTCCATGTCACTAAGTGCCACATCCAATCCTTCCTTAAACACCGCTAGGGATGGCGACTCCACCGCCTCCCTGGGCAGGCCATTCCAGTGTCTAATGACCCTTTCTGTAAGGAAGGGCTTCCTCATATCTAACCTAAACCTCCCCTGGCACAGCTTCAGGTCATGCCTTCTCATTCTGTCACTGATTACCTGGGAGAAGAGTCCAGCCTCACCTGCCTACAACTGCCTTTCAGGTAGTTGTAGATAGTGATGAGGTCCCCTGAGTCTCCTCTTCTTCAGACTGAACAGCCCCAGCTCCCTCAGCCTCTCCTCAAAAGACTTTCCCTCCAGTCCCTTCCATATTTCCTTATGGAAGGAAGTGTTACTTGAAACTAATTTGAAATTAACTGTACCCCGCCATAGATGTAGGATATGAAAAAAAACTCGAAATAGGAAAATACAGAGGTTTTGGTTTGTTTTTTTTTTTTCCAGCTACAGATCTTGTCCATGATCACTGTTCTAGAGAAACGCTGAAGATGCTTTTCAGCTTTGTTACAAATGCGAGAAAATAAAGGTCATGCCATGTGAAATAGCCACAGTCTAGCACTGGAAAACTTGGCTCTTTGAAACAAAGCTCTTCAGAATTTACTGGGGTGGGGGAAGGAAGCCCCTGTGTATTACTCTTACTTTCTAGTGATCAATAACCCAAAATCCAGTACAGATAAGAGAACATGTATCCTTCTCCCACAGGGATACACATTTCTATCTTAGCGGATAGAAAGGTTACTTTAAGGTAGATAATTTAAGGTTACTGAGAATGGAATGTTGGATTCTCCTGGTTGTGAATTCCAACTTTTTCAGTGAGGAAAGGTTTAGATACATAATTAGTAATACTACTTCAAACTTACAGGTTGGTAAGGTGGGATGTTAATACATTTTTTTCTAAAAATTAACACAAGACATTGATGTGAAGTCAGCACTTTTAATTAGAGCATTGCAAGTGAAAAAAAAATGCTGGTATTTTAGCAAAAAACAAGCATGTGTGTCCTGTTAAAAGTGAAATCCAACTTACTGGAGTCTTCGTGAATCTACAGAAAGGATAAGTCCTGCTGGGTCTTCAGTTTTGTCTGTGCACACCATGAGCTGACAACACTTGATAAAAATGACATGTTGCACAGTGTGGGAAACAATTGTTGCAAAAATAGTAGTGTCACCAGTGGTAACATCGTATCTTTCTTGATATATGATTATGAGTGCTGAGTTGCAGAAATGGTGTGTGTAGCTCTTGGAATAAAAAAGGAGTATGCAGTCATTGTCTGCCATCTGCCATGCTAAAGATTGAATCACGTGACTTGGAAACTAAACCTTGGGAATTTGTTGTGTCCTGCTGAGCCTGGCCATTAACAGATAATTAGTCTGGTAAAAATCTTTTGAATTCATTCTGCAACTGTCATATGCCAGATTAGGATTTGTGTCACAGGTTCCTCATTACTTTAAGATCTTAGAAATTTATTTTTTTTCCCTGTAAATTACCCTATGTTACTTCATTAAACAGATTTGCATTATCACATTTAAACATATAAACTTTTCTTTCCAAAGATTGTTGTACCTTGCAGAATAAAGCTATTTGCCAGCCACGTATGAAAGGGTTTCAAGGTTGAGTTTTCTCCATTCCTGTTCATAACAGTCTATAAAAAGACCTTCTAGTTTTAACATTTGTCTTTCAGGTTGTCAAGTTGATGGGTCTGTTACAGTAGCTGCTTCTTGGCTGGCTGTAATCAGATTGTCAGTGTCTACTGAAGCAGAAAGATTGAAATCTTAAAATATGAAGTTTTCTTTCAGCTTTGTAGCAGTTATTAAGAAAAATGGCATTCTCTTCATAAGAAATTAGTGACAGGATACATGAAACAGCTTGTCAAGAGAGGAAAGGCAATATTAATTTTTAATATTTAAAATATTGCTAGCTGATTAATTTGCAATGAATCTTTAAACACAGTGGTCTGAATGGAAAGTAATGTTGAAGTAATAGCATCGCAAGCCAAATTTTAAAAGCCAAAAGTTTCCCAGAACTTAAATGGAACAGTGACCCTGTTTGTGGCTTGAAGTTTGTAAGCTTTGCAGAGAAAGGACTGGTATTCAGTGCTTTCAGTGTAGGCAGTGCAAGTCAGTCTTCTTGTAGCACTTCTTATGTTTACAAAGTCAATAATAATTTTATTCTTTTGTGCATGTATACAGTCTATGCCATGTTCCTAAATATTTATTTTGTTCATATTTTTTTTATGTATTACGTACCAATACATGGCCCAGGGTATCTCTGCAATCATGGAAATGCTATTGAAGAAACTGAAGTATTTCAGAAGAAAACAAAAAATAGAACATAACTCATAAACTGAACAGCAAGTTAGATTTTGAAGTTGGTAGGTTTAGCATTTCTTGTCAGTCTGGAACTTTGCACTCAATTAGGGAATTCCAAAAAAAATCTGGAAAATAGGTCACTTGGTTATGAAAAATCAAGATGGTTGAGTACTAGCCAGGCAGAATCTTCTCTGTAAGTGCTTTCTGAAGGTGCCATTCTCTTGTATGTGGAAAACTTAAAGTAGTTCTTTAAAAGAAATCAAGGGTCTGGTTGATTTAAATCTGAGTAAAATCAACAGAAGGGATTTAAGTGTAGATAAATGTGGATGGAGTTGGATCCTAGTTTGAGTGCTTGCCATATTTTCCCTATATTTTTCAAGGAACCCAGTAATACAGACACAAGATGTTTCAATGTGGTTGTACAGGTGGGCATCTGACAGCAGCTAGCTTTGATGTCTGTAACTTATGGTACCTGGAGGTGGTCTATGTGTGATCAGACTGGAGAGGGATTAACATCATATCTTAGTTGCTACCAGGCAGGTTTTTAACCCAGACAAATATAAAATGCTTTTTGAAGTTGGAAGTATTGTTTCTTCTGCAAACAGAATCAGAATATAAAGTGTGGGCTTTATTTATTATTTTACTAGAGTTCTAATGGAAGTAGTAGAGAAGCCACTGAGTGTTTTCATTTTATATTTTCTTATAGGCTTGTCTTCCCATGCGTCAGACAGCAGGAAAACCTTTTAAAATTAGTGTACTTGCCTCTGGCATATTTTATTACCAAGTTTCAGATTTTTGTTTCTTGCAGAAATGCAGAGCGACTGATGAAGGGCTTTTGATTGAGCAGATGGAGTTCTACTCGTATTGAAACAGAGACATTATGGCTGTATGACTGACTGTTAGATTAGATGTACTAATACATTTTAAATATTATATTTCTGTATATTTCTAATCTGTTTTATGTTTCTAGCATATACTGAATTATAAACACAAGTATCCTGAATATTGGTTCCTAGGTTTTCCTAGAATCTGGGGCAGTTTTACAAGTTCTTTGTTCTTGCAGTCATGTTCTTGCTGGGAATAGTAATCCAGCCAAGGTACATTTCAGTGACTCCAAGTTAGAATCCTTCCTACAATCACTTTCAAAATAACAGATGTAAACAGCCTGTTGAGATACAAGACTGGAAGGGAGAAACTATGTCTGAGAACATCCAATCTTCGGTTGCATGGGTAATCTCACCTGCTTTGTGTCCAGTTCACAAGAATGTCCACTGTGTCCTCTATACACTGCTTGTCACCAGTCCATTCCCAGGGCCTGTATCAAACTGAAGAGTGATAATCCATGAAACTTCAGGACTTTGATATTTGTGTGTTTATAACCTCTACACAGCCAAGTAATTTTTGATGGATTGTGACAAAATAATGCAAGAGGTAAGATAGTGTTATGGCTTTCTTGGCAAAGAGAACAACTTTTGTGTCGCATTTGACATCTGACTCAAAAAAAGCCATCTCTGCAAAGTCCACATACCACAATTGTTTGTATATGAGCATACGAGGAAACATGGTGCACTCAAAGTTCCAGATAGACTGAAGTATTTTGGCCAGATCTCACTGTGGGTGAGATGTTCTCTTTCCATTTTCCTGAAGCTGAGGAGTTAACCAGGGAAAACTGTTTCCTGCAGATTCCCATACCACAAGTCCTGGTACAGCAGATTAGTGCATTAAAAAAAAAAATAATTTTTTTTAAATACATCATATTTGTAAATTTACACTTTTTTTATATCTTTACTTAAAGCATAAATATGTAAAATTGCTATAGTTAGCTTGAAAAGTCTAAGAGGAAGAGGATGAACAAGTGATGAAATCTGATTCACAAAGCTGTGTAGTTTTTATACACAATAGCATTTTCTGCAGGTCTAGTATCAGCATGGCTGTTTGTAGAGACAACAAATACGTATTGCCTGCAGTCCCTGAAGTCTGATGCCTGCTTAAGAACACACTTCTAGTTCAAGCTCTAATCTTCCTTAACTGAAAAGGATTTCCTTGTGGACTGACACACATAATGGATGTGTGACTACCTCATCATTGACTTCTGCCACGCATTGTTGAGAAGCCTATGAAAGGAGGTGCAGTCCAAGATGCTGGGATGTTTTTTTCAGAAGTTTTAGAATCTGAGAGGGATCAAAAAACTTTGAACTAGTAATTACACAGATTTGATTTCTTTTGATAAGCACTCAGAGCACTTCAACTTTTCCATTTTTTCCCTAACTTCTCAAATACTTGAAAAAAATTTAATACTTAATCTAAACCACTTCCTTTTCCTCCCATATGTATACATTGCTAAATATACAAAATTCAGAATGGTAAGTGGAGGAATGAAGATGTTTGCAGATACTTGACTGGAATTTCCAAAGTAGGTATCATGGCTTGCTCACATATATTGTCACTTATCAGTGTGAGGTGAAAGTTTTTCTTCCCTGGACTTTTAATATTAGCATTTACATGTTCCATATATATGGAAAATTAAGTTATTGTGATGGTAAATAATTCCAAAATAGGAGTGTTTGCAGGTCTTAACTATTGTGTAACAATTTTTTTTTCCAAAATCTCCATAAAGAGAAGTACTAATTAAATGAACATTTTTATCTTTTTTGACATTTTTCATCTTAAGACCTATGTAACAAAGTATAACTGACACGA
Organism: Ceyx melanurus; assembly: GCA_024611195.1. Lineage (NCBI taxonomy): Eukaryota > Metazoa > Chordata > Aves > Coraciiformes > Alcedinidae > Ceyx > Ceyx melanurus. The sequence goes on along the minus strand of JANHGL010010882.1, from coordinate 59,819 downwards.
AACGTATTAATGAACATTAACAAGGTTTAGCAAATACTTTGTTCCAATCCCGATTAAAAGGCATGGACAGAAAATTATCAGAAGCAGAGACATTATGTACCTCTAAAAAGATGAGGATGTTAGTGTCTTTCTTACTCTTACCTATGGCTTTCTTGAAGTCTCTGTCCTAGTCCTTAGTAAGAAATCAGATTTATATGGAGTTTCTTGAAATAAACACTAGTAACTTATAAAGTATGTCTGGAAAATCAGCCTGATTGCTGTTGAAGAAAATCATAGAATGGTTTGGGCTGTCAGAGACTTCTAAATGTCAGTCTAGTCTGACCCCCCTGCAGTAGTGAGCAGGGACATCTTCAACTAGATCAAGTTACTCAGAACCTCATCCAGCCTACCTTGAATATCTCCTCAACTACCTCCCTGGGCAACCTATTCCAGTGCTCCACCACCCTTCTGGTAAAGAACTTGTTTTTAACACCCCAAAAAAACCAACTCTAGTTTTAAAGCTATTAAAATATGATTAGCCAAATAGAGTCTGTAAGTCCAGATCACAACACTTAGACCTCACAGTCTCTAATGACCTAAGTTAATGTTGTTTTCTAGCAAGAACAAGTAGAACAGTGAGATACTTCTTAAAGAGAATGTTCAGCTGTATCTGCAGGGAAAGGGAGATGGACATAATGAAATTGTGTTGGACATCTGAACTGTTAAGAGTGAGGGGTTTTTCATTCTTCATTCCCATACTCATTACAGATATAAAGGATGAGCTCACAGATCTCTGGATTTGTACTGAACTACTGACTGGAGAGGGAGCAGCGAGAGAGAGCACAGTGTCTTCCACTAACATTTCTTTGCTCTAGTTCTCCTTAATCCTCTTTAGTCTAAAGCATTACTTGTCTAATAGCTAATAAATCCAGGTATGCAGAAGTACTCCACTGCTTGCATTTTAGTAGCAAAACACTCTACAGGGATTTTTAGCATCTCTGAAATAGTCAGGCTTCCAGAATGAAGAGGGACTCCAAACCTATTAATAGCTAAGCTTCCAAGATTTCTACTTCATGCTCACGCTGGGGAAGATCCATGTGTTGTACTCTAGACCTTCATTCGCAATTTGTAGGAGGTAGATACATGCCCACTAGTGCCTAAATGCTTCTCTGAAATTGAAAACTTCAGTTTATCCATCTTGCTTAAGTAAGGATTATTAACTAAGTCATGAAAGCAGCTTTTATTGCATTAGCCCTGTCACCAGCGTCCTCACTTGATGGCTGGGAATGGAGGATGTTATTAATCAAAAGCCTCTCTGAAGAGAGGAAATGGGATAGTCTAGGGTACTATTCTATGAGAGCTAAACCACTTACTACTTACTCTTCTAGTTACAAAATATAATGTCACCTTCTAAGCTGAGGAAAATTAGATGCTCTGGCTGAAGTTCTGGACAAAAACAATACATATTGAGGTCTTTTCTGAACTAGAAAAATGTGAGGATAGGGTTTTGGATATCTCTGCTAAATATGGTGGAAATTGGTGGCATTTTCTTGAAATCACTTGTGCATTAGAGGCAAAATATGTCTTTTCTGTCTTGCCTTATAGTTAGAAGTAGGTGTATATTTTAAAGTGAATCTTTACAATTTTGGAAAAAACAAAAACAAACCAACAAACCTGGGAAGAGGAAATCTCTATTTCCTTCTTTATTTAATAGCCAGTGAGAATTGATAGAGATTCTGGTGACAGGATGTATGGGGGGGGGCATGTGCATGTGGGGAAGCTAGAGTCTGGTAATTTCACATGCAGACACAACTATGAATTCTTGTTAGTACACTGGTGGTAAGCACTGCAACACTTCTTTAAGACGGGGGGAAAAAAGGGCTGTGTGAAGTTCAAAATTTATTTGGGACCAAACTAAGGAAACCTTGTCAGGTGTGACATGAGAAATAAATACTAATATTTCTTGTAAATTGATTTTGTTAGGGATGAGTCTGAATTTAGAGCCTCTTTCTAAGTGTTTCTCAGTGTTTCATATATTCATACAAAGCTAACCTCAAAATGTTTTAGATGATTCATTTTCCCTCATAGTGTAATTTTTAGTATGACTAGCATACTTGAAAAAAATATTTTTAACTAAGGGCTAGATATTTTGTGTATGACACCTGAATGTTTGTGACAGGACTTTGACTCTAAACAGTCATCAGTTAGTAGTGAACAAGTTATAACGATCTATTAAAGTTATTTTTTGTCATTTACTAAAATAGAAAGTGCAGATTTTCTGTGAAATGAAATATTAACAAGGAAGGTCCCATTCTCATAGTGTATTCCAGGTGTCAGTGCGAAACATGGCTTTTATCAGTAGCATTCTTCACCATCTGTATGCTTGAGTTTGTGTACTTGGTAAAAGGCATAAATTGTTTTCAGAATTTATATCTTCAGAACAACAGCAAATCTGATTTTTTATTAATTAATTAATTAATTAATAGACAGTATAGTTTAACCAGATTGTTCCCTTTTAATAATACTCTGCCAGACTGGGTTCACTGATGGTTAAAACTGTCTGACAGTTCTTAGAATTTGATAAGTTAGGTTAGACTTCAAATCTGCAAACTCATAAACACATTTATAACTATTTAAAAAATTCTCAGTTCAAAATCTGAGTTCTGAGAAATTAATTTTTCAAAATACCTGTGTGTTTTCATTAGTGCATTGGTAAGCTTAAATTACGTAGCACTTGATAAGCTATTCACTCATAAAACTGTGATTTTCAAATTGCTGGTTTCAAATGCCTTGTTCTACATCACTTTAGCAGAAACTTGTCTGCTTTCTTCTGATTCACTGTGACCTTTCTCCATTACCTCTATGAGATTTGATTTACATTTGTTTTACTGGTTTTCCTTCTACTACTGTGTTGTATTGTCTTGGAAATCCTTGATTTCAGTCTGAATATGCACACTTTATTTGCCCCTTCTTTTTGTTTTCCTACCATCAGTAATGTCAGTGTGTGCTAGGGAAGGTATGTAAATTAATTTCTGGGCAAGTTGTTGTACAAAGTTGTACATGCAAGTTGAGGGATAAACTTACCTGCTTACATCCTTCTAACTTAAAAGGATTGAGTGTCCACAGCTTTTAATATTTTTTGTATTTGGTGGAAATTCTTTACATAAGGAATATTTTTGGTTTCCTTCCTGGTGACAATACGTAGTTTCTTCTGAAAGATAGGTGTAACGTTTCTGTAATTCGAACATTGCATCAACGTAGCCATAAATGCTGACTGTTTGTAAGAGGGTTGAGACTTTATTTTACAGTGCTAGGATAGGCTTTTTATAAAAAATAGCAAAATACCTTGACTGTGAATTTTCACTAGCTTTTTCTCTTCCTTGTCTTACAATCTTAATAAAATCTTAATAAAAAAACCAAGCATTGTAACCTAATTATATCAATAGGGAGTTTTGTTTTGTTTATTGGGGTTATTTTCTTGTACTAACAAAGTACTGAATAATTATAAACTCTAATGGCAAATCTATCAGAGAATCACTATGAAGTTTTGTCTGGGGATGTAATGAAAGTTATTTAAAACACTGTATTGAAAGAATAAGTAATTTTGCACCTTAACAAAAATGTCTTGTTTTTTTTAATTGAAATAGTGAAGCTTCAAAACATTCTAAGTAAATATGATGTAATGGCAGGAAAATTCTGTCAAATTAAGTCTGTTTGTTTGTTTGTTGTAGCAATTCTGTCAAATTAAGAATTCTAAAAATTTAACTCAGTTCAGTGGGTTAAAGTTTTACTTTTTTTCTGGCAGAATTTGTCACGTTTAATGTTATTAATAATGAGTAATAACATTTCCCAGAAATTGAGGAGACTGGGGAGACTATCATGAAGTCAATGAAAAGCACTTTTGCAGTGTTTATTTAAAAGACTGTCACCTGGCAGTTGTAGAAAAGGCTGATACAGCATCTGCCCCTTCATACGGGCAGACAGTAAATCCATGTCGAGGATTTCTGCATTAATTTGCCTCAGATATAAGGAGTTTACAATGGCATACATTAAGCATGGCTTTCTTTAGTCTACTTAACTGAAGTAGACTGGAATATAAGCCTTTTTTAAAAGCCTTTCATTTAAAAGGAAAATTGTCTATGAAAATTGAAAATCTCACTGACAGAGTCAGTATTTGCTGTGAAATATCTGAGATAGCAAATGAGTGGAGTAGGTTCTAAAGTGCATGGCTGTGAAGGTGGCACAGAGACTGAAGGTAGACACACTGAAGCATTAAAAGCAATATTATTTACTTTTTTAAACTTCTAAACATGTAAAAAGCCATAAAATCTCTTTATAAAAATGTTGTAAACTTTTGTTCTCCCCATCTCTTAATATAAGCTTGGGGGGAGATGGAGCATCACATGTTTTATATAGTGTTATATTCATAACATATTCTTAGTTTTGCTGCTTTTTAAAATTCTTTCTGAGTCTCACTGCTTTTTATTTCTATGAATATACTTCTTGCAGTAGTAAGTTGTTTTTGCACAGGTCAATACTTGAACATTTATGGGAACTGTAATCTTACATGTGGGTTGACAGTAAGTACTTAATTCAATGTGAAACATATTAAGAGAAACTGTGTAGAGGGAGATTGCACTTCCTGGCTTTTTCTTAAGCCTACTGTTTATAGAGTTATCCCAATTATTACAAATCAGGCAACCAAAACAGAGAAAAGATTCTTCCCAGGACTCAGAACTTTCGCTGAATTTGTTTTGTGCACTGCAGGCACTGCATACTTTAAGAGAATTCTCCAGATAGACTTTACTGTGTTGAGAAAAATCAGCACAAGTCCAGAGAATCTGACCATTGCTCACTTGCAGTCTGTGAGCAATCCTGCTTTGTTCAATCTTAACATGCAATAAAAGAATCAGAAACATTAATTTTAGACTTTACACAGCTCTGCAGAAAAATACATTTATATCTTGTATGTAAGCAGATTACAGGATGACTTGAGTTCCTTCACATTTATTAATAGTTCTTACTACTTTAAAGGCATCATTTTCTAACTGTCATGTACTGAATGTAAATATTTGTATAACAATTGCAAAGGATTTTTTTAGACTAGTAAGCAAAGAGTTTTATAACAAAAAAAGTAAATAAAAATATTTTTGCTTCAGTCCTCCTTCCCCAAAAGAAAAGTCTGTTGGGGAAACATTGATGGAATTCTTAGCAGATGCAGTGTGAGCCATGGATTCCTGAAGTTGCAGTTACCTTTTCCATATGGTATTCTAAGCAGCACTTTTAACACAACACGGTGTTGTAGGAAATATTTTCTAAAAGCTAAGCAGGAATAGTGAAGAAACAGCTTTTAAGTTTAAATTCCGCTCTTGAGGATCTGCATCTCCATTGGAAATACTTCTGTGAATGCTCAGAAAAGGGAAAAAAAAAATCCATGTATCCAGTATATGCTTTCTAGAAAAATTTTTAGCATTATGACCATATTTTGGGAACAAATGAGCCATGTTGCCTATTATCCTTCAGACTTTCCACTTGCAACTGGTATGAAAAAGACTATTGTGAGTGTCAAATAGATGGTTTGTATCAATACAAATCATATCTCTAGGCATTTTCTGTAGGGCAGCCTCTAAAAGAGCTTTGTGTTTGTGGAAGGCTTTTCAAGTCAGGTATCTGCCAGCCCATTTTAATGCACTGTACGGAGTGCACTGTACTGCCAGTCTTTTTTTAATGTACCAGCAGAGAAAATGTCAGGGTAAGTAAAATCAAGTAACTCCGATTATATATGCTGAATGCAGATAAGAATTAAGACTCTTGCAGTGAATCTGCCAAAAGTAGCTGGGCTTGGGTTCTAATTTTGCACACTAAATCGGTTGATCGCTGACAAGGCCCCATGGAGGTCTGCTTGGCACGCATAGTGAAACTCTACCCAGAGCTAGTAAAAACAACATATGTTCCAAGAAGCTGCTTAGGAAGCTCTTTAAGCACTGGGGAATACCTGCAAAAGCCTTAGACCTTGAGAGTAGAAATAAGGTCACCAATAACCTCCTAACAAAGGAGTAGTCACCAGAACTATACCCCCACTTTAGCAATAGTGAGGAAATGGACTTTAGGCTAATACTGCTGTAAACGTGTAGAAGTGGTTGAAATTCTAACCAGGACTCCAATATGGACAGAAATAATCTGAATGGGAGGAATTGCAAGAACAGGAGGTGTAAAGTACATCAGTTAGTATAACTGATATGTGATAGTCAATGATGATATCCTCATACATTTTTGTTTAAGTGTTTGCTTTACCCTTTTATGGTCCGTATTCAAGATTGGTGATATTTTAGCATGTGAACATCAGAAATCATGCCTGAAGGAGGAATTTTCTGCTCTTGGAGAGTCCAAAATTCTTGTGGTCTAAGGAAAAAGAGAATGACAAATGATCAGTTGTTATTGTTTCTTAAACAAAGTACCCAGAAAGCATTAGGAAAATGAGAATTTAAAAAAAACCTGCTTCTTCAGGATCAGACAACTGTATAATACATACATATCTGTATATTAAGCTATATGTGTAATGGAGTTAGCAGGAAGGAAGAAGTCAAAACATATCATGTGTTTCTTAAATTAGGATGATTCTGCAGACATTGTATACTTTTTGGAGGTGGAACAAATACAGTCTTCAACTTACTACAGAAAACTAGGGGAATAGGGTGTGTAAAAAGGACTACCTGCTGCAGTGTTTGCTTCAAAACCTATGTAATTCTGAGCAGATCCAGTGTCTGCTCATGATGTGCTACTAAATAGTCCTGCTAGTTTCAAGGTATGCTTGTGATATTAAAAGACTGCCTATGCTCCTTTCATACTTTATTGCAAGCAGATTGTAGTGTACAATGTGCATTTCTGTGCAGTTGTATACTCAGATTCAGGCTGCGGACCCATCTGCACTACAAACCTTCCTTCTGCATGGCACAGGGTGTTTGTAACACACTTCAGTTCCAGAAGGATGACCTGAGAGTGATTAGGTGCAATGGCAGCATGGCTTTAAGGTGGCTCAGAGACAAACAGCAGTGCACTGGCAGCAGCCCGGGACTCTGCTGCTGGTATTGGTATCCAGGATTCCAGACTGCTTTTTGCAAAGTTTCATGCTGGAGTGTTGCTGCTGTTAGTAGTTTAATATGGCTGGATTAAAACTAACTTGGATTTGTCTGCATGAGATGGATTCTATATTAGCAGAGTCAAGTTTAGAATGGGAATGCAGGTGCAGGCACTATTATTTCCAGCCTCAACATTATTTTTATCTTGCTACAGAATAAATTAAAAACCTTTTGTAAGTACCCTATTCATCTCTTTATGCCATTATCTTATGTCTGCTTAGTCTTGGTGAGGATATTACTTTGTTTTTTTAGGAAGAGGAGGAAGAGGGAATTTGAATATTTTTTCTGTCTTGCAAAGTTAATCCTGATAATGGTAATGAAAGAACCTGTAATTCAAGGATACCCAAATTATTTGCATCAGCTGCAACAATAGGTATATTCAAAATATAGATTGAACATCTCTTTAAACTGGAATATGGAGCACAGAGCAAAGGCATCAGCACTGCAATTTATATTCAGCCAGGCTGAGAGGAATCTTGATTATAATTTCACTTTTTGAGAGCTGTGATGAGAACATCATGAGGGATGCTAGGGAAGTGTTGCAGCTATGGTAGCTTCCAGTTCTGTGCAGGGCAATTCACCTGTTGGTGCTGCCCCAGCCTAGCTTAGGGTCAGGAACACAGGGAGCATCCTCTCTATCGTTGAGTTGATCTCCAGTTCACTAGCTGTGTATGTACTACAACTGGGAAGCTTCATCTCTTCCCAGTTTTGTTTTAAACTGTAACAAAGTTAATATATATATTAATATGTATTTTCAGTTTAATTAATGTTTTGTTTTGGTTTAGTTTTTTTTAAATATCCTCTTTCATCAAAATTGAAAACAGGTATGATAGATAAAATGCTAAAAAACCCCTAATTAAATGGAAAAAAAAAAACAAAAAAACCCAACAAACCAAAACAACACCACAGAATAGTGAAGCAGTATTATTTATATTACCCAGTGGCACTAGCAGGTACAAAACTATGTCATAACTGCTCTTATTTATATGTGATCAATATATACCTCTATCTTGGAAGTTCTGGAAGCTCTTGCTTTCAGTTCCATACTGTAATCTTAGTTTTAGCTTGAAGCAGACTGGGTTTTTCTTGTTTGCATGTTTATTTAACCAGAAATAGGTGATTAGTGATTTCCAGACTGGCCAGCTTTGTACACAATGTGACTGGAAATGTGAAAGAATTCTGCTGCTGCGTCTACTGGTTTTCTGTGTGAAAAGAATGTGATCAATGCAGTGAAAATAATGAGGTCTGATACATGAGGTCTTCAGCATCATGAAGACAAAGTATGATGAGATGCTTGATGATTTAAAACAAAAAAAAATACAAAGCACCAACAACTTAATTTAACAAATTAACAGATGTATCTCAACTCACATTTCTCCTTGTGTCTAAAAGGCCTTTGGTAATGTATTATTGTTTTTAAGTAGTTCTTTGAGTTATTTGAAAATACAGCCCCTGGATAAAATAAAGTATTTAATGAACTCTGACTTGATTATGGGAAAAACAGAAACTTGGGAGACTGCCAGGTTAGCAGGAGTTATCTCAAGTAAAATTTTGGAAAAACAGATTAAGCCAAATAACTGAAAATATTTGGTCAGTCAAAATCTCAAGATTATACAAATCTAAATTTTGCATTTTGCCTTCCATTATGTAAATTCACTTCATGCAATTCTGAAGTCAGAAGAGCTTTTCATTACGGGAATAAATACGGAGTTTAGTTGCTCTTCATTGAGTGGTAGGAGTTGGGAAGAAAACACTGATTCAAGTATTGCCCAATATAAGTGGAAGAAAGTGAAAACATAATTTTTTTTCATTGTTTCCTGATGGTAGCAGAGTCTTCAGTGCTGAGTTTCACTGTGGTTGATGTTATGCTTGCTCCATTTTACACTTCGTAATTCAGTGTCTTACAGGAGGAGGCCTGGAAAGTACTTTTCTTCACAAAAAAAAAAAAGCAGCTCAGTGGTTTGGCAATAGATCTTCAGTAGCAATCTGTGATGCATTGTGAAATCTGTGATGCTTTCTGAAAATTCATTGCCAGATACCAATAGTGAATTCTGAAATAATTAATTCAAAAGAGGATGATTTTTCTTATGCATTTCAAAAGCACCTATAATTGATAGAGAGGTCTACAAAACAAGGTAATGTTACCAGCTACAAAAGCAGTCATCCAGACCACTTCAGGGTTTTTTAATATTTATTTTATTATTTTTTTAATATTTTAATTAGCTTGAGTTTTTGGTGTGTAAGGTGTGTCCGTTTTGCTTTTTATTTTTCTGAAACTTGTGGATGTTTGTTTGAAGGAAGAACTGTCATTTTCATGTATGAAAGAAGGAATGCATGAAATTTTGTTGGGTTTTGTTTTTAAGGAGACTGATGGAGAAACCTTTTTTTTTGTGTCAGGACTTCTGGTATAACGGTATTGATGCATCTGTTTCTTTGTCTGTACCTAAAGATGTTAGTTTTCCACTGTCTTCATAATCCATTTGTTGTCTGTGAAACAGAAGATATTTCTAGATCTTCAAATCTGTTTTACATTATCTTAGTAAAGCTATTCAGATGCAGCAGCAGACTTTAGAAATAATACTGGTTGAAGCTGGGAGTTAATGAAATTGAGTCATATTGCTGAAAGCTGGTTACAAAGTACAGTTTCTATTTCCTGTATTACTGTATTTTTTCTTCCATTTCTTTCAAATAATCAGTATTATCCTAACCCTATCCAAGCATAACTGTTCCAAATGTTACATACAAATGCTGCCAACCTCAGTAGCTCATGACAGGCAGAGCAATTGTGGAAGATTATTTCCTAATCTACAGATACCTGCACAGCATAGATGGGTTTACAATGGATTTCTGTTGTTTCAGCTGTGAAATACCATTTTTTGAAATGGTGGACAGAGGGTATACATAAGCTTAATTTTGTTTCTGTTTTTCTACTATGCCGTTAAGTGAGGAAGATTCTTCAAGAATCAAATGCCTTTGAGAAGTGTATGTGCTGCTTGAATGTATGGCAAGCACGTAGCATTGCAAAACCTATAAACTAATATTATTTAAATAGAACTGAATGATTAGTTGGAAGTGAGGTGGTTTTTGTATTGAAATAGATAGAATGATGATTAAATGAAGTAACAAGGATTAAAAATGTAAAAGAACGTAAACAAAGAATCCTTCTAGTCTCAGGAACTCTGTGGATTTTGTGAGGACTTTTTGTTATCTATGAAGAGGGCAGAACTGAGAGAGACCTGAATTTATGTGGTACCTAAACTTTTTCCCCCTCCTATTACAAACTGTGAGAGACAGCTCTGAGTAGAACACAAGATTGAAATCCTGACACAGGAACTCAAAAAGCAATAGATTTTTAATATTTCTACGTAAGAACGTTAAATTGCAACAAGTTACGCAGTTTGAATAACATTTTGAATCTCAGAGTTACTTAATTGGATTTATTTTTTTTTTAGTTGAATTTGAACAGAAACCTGACTTAGCAACTACTACATGAACTGTTCAAGCCATAGGAAAACCACAGAATCATAGAATGGTTTGGGTTGGGCAGGACATTTAAAGGTCATCCAGTCCAACCCCACTGCCATGAGCAGGGACATCTTCATCTAGATCAGGTTGCTCAGGGCCCTGTCCAAACTGATCTTGAAGTGTCTGCAAGGTTAGGGCATCTACCACTCTGGACATCCTGTGTAAAACTGTAAAACTTCCATTTAAAGCTTAAAGATTCATTATGAAAATATTTGTACCCTTCATCAAAAGAACTTTCTATATTTCTGTCTTTTCTAATATTCTTTCTGCACTGGCTAAAAAAAACAGTTTTAATTTGTTTATTTGACTATGGAAAATTAGTTCTCATTTAAAAAACCTGCTGCTTCTGTAACTTCTCCAGGAAATAGTGTCTACCCATGAACAGTGGAAAACTTGGATTGCAGTAGATTATTGCTGCATCCCACAGCAACTCGTCTGATCTAAAGAATCAGAGAAATGAATGTACATTGGATATTTGGCCATGTGATTTATTTTTCTTTACTTTCTTTTTAAAGTTCTCCATAGTATGCGATTTCTACCTTTTTCATGAAGGGTGATTATCTAAGGGCATTACTTCTATAATAGTGCAAAAGTGGGTTGTTTTTTTGGGGGAGGGGGGAAGCTCTAACTTACATTGTTACTGCATTTGTGTTGTGGAACAGGGTGTCATGAAATCTGTAAGATTTTACTGAATTGGATAAGCCAGCTATGTGTCCTTGTATGTTCATTTTTTCTCCTAATGTTCTTTCATAATACAAGTCGCTTTTATTTTTAGGTCAGCTGCTCAGTGGTGAGATGGAAGGTTAGCTGTGTGAAGTCAGGTACTATTTTTGGTTCTGTATTAGGCTTCCCTGTTATGCCACTTAAGGAAAGAATCTGTTGTGCTGACTTTTGATCTTCTGTGATTAATGCATCTATGGGCAAAGATATAATCCTTGTTTTGGAACTCAGAATACTGTTGTGTTTTTATTTTTCTTAAAACAAGCTGGATTATGGTCATATCATGACCTCCTTGAAATTGTTTCCAATTTCCACTTATTCCATGTTTTGTAAAGTTGTTGTTTCTTTGTATAACTCTTGAAATTGAGAAGAATGGCAGTAAGTATCACTGTTTAAAATACTGAAATGATTGACTCTTATTGAAGCAGTGGGTAATACTGCAAGAAGAGTTGTTCTGGGGTGTTTTTGGTACAGAGATAGATGGAGGAGTTGTATAGTGTGACTCAAAATGATTCAAAATTTCAAGAACTTTAGTCCTTTTCAGTTGTAATTATCTGATGCCTAAGTAGCTGCATATAATCAGTACACTACTTGAAATGTGATTTTACAAAAATATATTAGTTTAGCTCTTTGGGGAGAAAAAAAAAAATAAAAAAAATTAAAAAAAGGTGAATAGACCTTGCCAGAAAGTCCTACAGTACTGGAAGACTTTGAGAAATGGGTATGTGTAGGAACTCATTTTAAATTGTGCATAATTGTACAGCTTCTCTTTCTTACTGTCATTTATATTGCAGTGAGGATATCTATTTGAATCACACCCAAATGTGATCTCCATTTCCATGTGTGTTCATTTTCTGAATTAAACTTCAAGATGTTTAAAAAAAAAAAAGCGAAAATCTGTTGAAAATTTAATTAAAACTAAAATGTGATATGTGCTCTATTCTGTCATCTGTTCCCAATAGCTTTATGAATTGTGGTGACCCGACCAGTCTGTTTATGCAGCCTTTCTGCATTTTCATACTGTGTTAGGCGTTTCCTGGGCTTACTGCCAGACTTCTTCTGTTTACAAGGCAGCAGGCAAAGATGTCACATTCCTGTTTTCTTTCTTACCCTTAGATTCCCTGTGGGATGGAAGCGTTTGTCTCCTTTTTCACTGCTGTTCCTCTTCATGGAGTATCAGTGGAAGGAGGTTCATTTTCTAATGACGAGAGTAATAATGTGACACAGCCATTGATTAAATAGTAATTTAAGAAGAATAATTGTTCTCCTTATGGTCTTTGTTTCTTCTTTTGTTCTTTCCCCCACCTGTTTCCTGCCTTTAACCAAGGCAGACAAATTCAACAGTTAAAAATTTTTAAAAGCAGAAATCTTAGTTTTCTCTATTAAATTTACTAACCTTAAAAGACAAAAGGGTGCCAGATGCCAAACTTCAAATGGTAAATTGGACAATGTCTTGCAGAAGTTCTGACCTAGAAATCAGATTTTTTTTTTTAATATAGTTTTATTGCAGTGCTCAGCAGAGCTGGGTAGACCCTCAAACCTTTCACAAGCTGTGGTTGCATGTGGGTAATTCCATTGACTTCCCCAGAGATGCTCTTAAGTCTAAAGCTCACCAGCTTCATGGGTTAAAAAGAAACCTTGTAGAGTGAGAGAAAAAAACAGGGGAACTACTTTAATTCAGCTATAGAGGAAAAAGGAGCATCCACATGCTGAGTAAGATGCAAAGTCAGATAACAAAATCAGGTAATTAATTTAATTAGTAACACTATTGATACTTTTGTATTCTTTCTGCATGATCTGATCTCTTACTGTATTTTGTATTTTAGTTGAAGACAAAGTAATTGTGCATGTAAGCCTCAGAAATTAGGAGGCGTTTGACTAATTTCAATTATTTTTTGTCCTGGTCTGCTAATGACCTTGTGGAAGTTGGCTGTTGGGCAAGTTACTATGTTGCATTTCATAGCTTCATAGCTAGCAGGAAAGGTGTCTAGAATCTATTAAGCTCATGGTTATGTATCCTCAAGCTTTAGGACTTCTCAGCTTCCCCTAGAGCTGTTAAACTTGGTTATGTCCAGTCCTTAGTAGTGTTTTAGCTTTATCAAGCATTGCGTCAGAGGTTAGTAGCTTTACTCCTTAGTGTTGTGTAATTTTGTTTGATTTGGGAATTCCCAGAGAGATTCTGTAGTAGAGCTGTCAGAGAACTGGTGATGAACAGATGCTTTTGCAAGAGTCAAGTGCTGCTTCTATATACCAGCAGGAATCTTGACCTGATTTTCCAGGTTTACTATGCATCTAATATGCATGGGTTTTGTTGCTGTAGAGTATGGGCTTCCATACTTGCCTGGCTTTTGAACAGTTTATTTTTTGCCTGCTTCCAAATCACTTAGCATAGGTGCCCTTGGAACTTTGTAATTTTTAACAAAATGATTAAGTTGGTAACTAAAAAAAATTAAAGAATACTGACAATTGCAGGTGGGGTTTTTTTTGTTGTTGCTGTTTTTTAAGGATACATCAGGGGCTCACTAGTTTGGCCTTTCTCTGTATTTTTACTTCCTATTCTCACCACCCATCTGGCTATTGTTTCTTGCCATTTACTGAACATGTCTGGAAGGCTGACTCAGTATAACCAGGCAAATAGCTGCTGGAAGCTAGTACTGGACCTCTTGTGTGCTGGTCATGAAGTACCTTGGCATTCCAGTCATGAAGGATATTGGTGGCTTACTATGTAGTTAAGATTAAATAATTCAACACCCCCCCCATTTCCCTCAGTCAAGTTTTTCTGTGAAAGTGCAGAGACCAAGGGGAACTTCCAGGGTAAGAAAATCTGTGTTAAAATCAGAGCACTCAGTAAGAGAGGGTGGGAATGCCCTTTTCACCTTCCTTTTTGAGTTCCTGAGGCTGCCCAGAGGAAACTCTTCCTTTTGAAAGACAAGTCTGCCCCTGTTGGTGCTGCAACAGAAATCAGGCAACTGACCTGTTTCTGCAGGAGTGCTTTCCTTGTGTTCTGCAGTTTAAGACATGCAGAAATCCTTGAACTGTGAGCCTGTCAGCTTTAAAAACATGGCAAGAATACAAATGAGAGTGTTCATAGGGCAGTGGAGAGGAAGTGACAGCACTAACTTGATTTGAAAAGCAGAAACTAGAATGATGTTTACAAATATGACCTGACACACAAAATAAATATTTGACTTTTGCTTACTTGGCACTAAAGGTTGATGCAAGGGACAAAGAGCAAACCTCTCAGGATGGAGAGGCAGCAATGAGGACTAGCATTTCCCACAGAAATGCAAAGATTTCTCATATTGAAGGTGGTAGCTGGGAGGTTGTATCTAGATTTGTCATACTGACATTAAACAGTTTGCATTTTTTTTCTTTAGCAATTTCTTTAGCAATTAGTGGAAAAAAGACCCACTGCATTTCTCTACAGAATTTCAGCCTCAAAAGCCTGTCACTAGTGCTGAGCTGAAAGCACACACACGAATCCAGTTGTTACTGTGTGTGCCAGTCTTCCTAGTTTTCCTTTTGCCCCCTATCTTATCTTTCCTTTTTAAAACATTTACATCATATCATGTTTTCTTGAAGTCAGTAGATATAAATATTTCTTCCATTGTTAAAACAAATACAAACAATCTTGCATAGTTTTTCCAGTTTGCATGGTTTAGTTCCATTTTCAGCTGACAGAGAAGTTGTCAGCCAGAAGAGCTGTCCCCAGACACAGGGTGTGGCTCTGCTGCTTACTTAAATTGAATCACCCATACTAAATTGAGCCAAACTGTTAGTCTTTACAGCTTTTCCTTCTGCATTTGAAATTAAGTATAGTTGTGGACCTGGAATAAATACAATTTATCCCGTGAGTTCTTGAGGGTGTTGATACATAAGCTCTCTTTACAGTCAGAAGATTTGAGAGGATTTCTGTAGTAATTTTTCAGGTGTTAATAAAACCTCTATGGTGGCAGTGTCTCAAATTTTTTTTAAGGTTTTTTGTTTCTTCTGGAAGTTGGAGGACAAATACCTAGTGGATAAATTATACAATTGGATTTTGTTCTTTTTTTTCACTTCATAAAGTGTGATTATTACCTCTTAAATGCTGCCTATAAAAGTGTGATCATGTTTCTTCTGATGGGAATGTATCTTCTGCTTGTTAGATTCTGAGGTTGCAGTAGGGACAGGTGTAAATTGTTTCTAGGCCTGTGTGATGGTAACAGGAAAGGGATTTCTGCATGGATCACAATTTGTAGTCCAGTGGCTTGATCTGACTGACAAAGTATTTCTGTGGAAAGAGCAAACTTGTTTAGTTATTAATATCCCTAGAAAATATAAACCTGTTTTAAAAGGTAAGGATGATGGGTGTACTTGACATTTAACCACTTCACTAATAGCAGGGGATCAGGAAATTTATTTTTTCAAATAAATGTTCTTCTCTTGCTTCTCTTTCAACACCCAACCTTCACACTTTGACTTATATATTTTACCATTTTTTTTGTGCTTGTAAACAACTTTTTTGTGCTTTCAGCTGTGTGATCATGCCCTTGTACTTGGCTCTTGTGAGGCCTCATCTTGAGTGTTGTGTTCTGTGCAGTTCTGGACCCCTCATTATAGGAAAGGCATTGAGGTTCTGGAATGTGTCCAGAGCTAACAAGCTCATGAGGGGCTTAGAGAACAAGTCACTTGAGGAGAGGCTGACGGAGCTGGGCATGTTTACTTTGGAGAAGAGGAGGCTGAGGAGGTACTTCATTGCCCTCTACAGCTACCTGAAAGGAGGTTGTAGAGAGGTGGGTGTTGGCCTCTTCTTAATTACTAATGACAGAACCAGAGGAAATGGCCTGAAGTTACATCAGGGGAGGTTTAGATTGGATATTAGGAAGAAATTATTTACAGAGAGTGGTGAGGCACTGGAACAGCCTGCATAGGTAGGGAGGTGGTTGAATCACCAACCCTGGAGGTATTTAAGAAACTAATTGACAAGGTGCTTCAGGACATGCTCTAAGAGCAAAATGTAGTGGACTGTGTTTGGTCTGATGTTTTGGTTTCGTTTTGTCGTTGTTTGTTTGTTTTTTTGGTATGGTTGGACTCAGTGATCTAGGAAGTCCTTTCCAACCATGATTATTCTGTGATTCTGTGATTTTGAACTGCTTTTACCACTAATGGTCTTACAAACTACTGTCAGTCATGCCACTTCTGTAACATAATATATGTGTAGGAATATGTGCTTCTGTTAGAAAAGTCTTTGTGTTTTTCAAAAAACAATTTAAGAATCCCAAAATTTCCTCAATTTGAGTGGGGAGAGTTTTATAACAAAAGATTGTTTGTGTTTTGTTTTTTGTTGTTTGTTTTCAAGTTTTGAATCATTGGATCATTGAGCCAGTTGCTTATATTTCTTACAATTGAAGCCAATTGCCATTTGATTCTCCTGGTGTTGCCACCTGAATGATGTTCTCAGATCTTTAGTGTTACGGTGAGCACAGCATTTCTGAGCCTCTTGGGAAGTAGCCATTTGCTCATCATCTCACAAAGCTATGGTGAGACAGAGACACAGCAATGCCATGGTTGGACTTACTAAATAAGAAAATATAATGATTTTGATTTGTATTTCTTCTGATTCTTCTGACACAACAGTTTTGCTTTTCTCTATGCCTTTGTATTGCTGCTTGAAATTTAAAATCATTAGAAATATTTTTGAAGGACTGAGTACCTGTCTAATCCATTACTCATGCATTAATCTTCCAGTGTCATACTTCGAACAAAAAGCAGTGCAAAACACCAACCTGGTAACAGTCTGGGTTGTCAGAAGAGTGTAAATAAGTCACTTTTTGTTCTAAATAAAGGGAAGGCAGTGGAATTACCAGCAGAACACAGGCTTTTTTTTTTTTTTTTAAAAGGAAAGGGTGTTGCATTTAGAAATAAATAGGGTTTAACACATTTTAAACATGTTAATTGAAACATCTGGAATTAACAGGATAGCATTTATCTAAAGTTTTCCTAAAGCAGTTATTCAAAATATATTCCACTATTCTATGTGTGAAAAAAAAAAAAGAAAACTTTCAAGAAAGTTTGAAATTCCTTTGGTGTAAACCTTTGTACTGTTGGCTGTAATTATAAACTCTAAAGAACTTCCTTGTGCAGCTCTGTGTCTCCATGAAAAAAATCAGATTTAAAACAAAACGTTATTTTTTCCTGTGGGCAAAGAAACCACATTCATCTTTTTCTTTCAAAAAGAAAAAGGCATTATCTAAAAAAAAAATAAATTAAAAAAAAAAGTGGTAATTGAAGCCACAAACATGAGAGGGATGTTGAGATTTGAGCTTTCCTGCAAGGCCACTGATGGAAAGCTTCCATTCTAAGTACTCATACAGAGCTTTTGTGCATGTAAACTAAGAAGTGGCCAGATCTGAATCTCAGAAATGACCTAATGGCTGTAATTTTAAGAAAGCTCTAATCACTATTGAAAAGAACATCTCAATTTGGTACTTAACCTCTTTAAAGTGACTAAAGCTTTTTGTGTTTTCAGCTTCATACATAGAAACCTCACAGCTTCCAGACTAGTAAGAGAGTTGTTACTTTAAAGTATGATTATATATTTGACTACTTTTGCTGTGGGCCATGTAAATGCAGCTATGCTAATACCAACTTCCATTGAAAGGCATATTTTTGAAATATTTTGAAGGACTGAATAGTTCTTTTAGCACCAAGTGCAGCAAAAGTAAGAATGGGTAAGACAGATTATGGAGATGTAGTGAAAAGGGAAGACAGCTGAGCTCCAAGATAGAGGTGCTGTTGCTCCACCTCCAGCAGTTTGTGATCACTGGTATTCAGAATTACTCTTTTGTATCCTTGCCCAAGGAAAACACCTGTGGAAAATATTACCTTTCGTAAAGTTCTTTATTACCCTCCCCAGCAGACATTTATTGAAGATTTTAAGGTGCGTTTCTAAGGGTACTCCTGATAGCCTTTGTGCACCTTCCTTTGTGGAATTGCTCTGGCAGCCACCAAAACGATGCTGCTGCCTGCAGTTTATATCCATGAGTCTGACTTGCCATTCTCTTCTCTCTTCTCCTCAGTTCAGATGTTAGACTGGCTGGGTTAAGGGCTGAGGGGAAGGCTTTGCATCAGAACAGAAAGGTTCATTTTAGGCTCTGCTAAACCATATCATTTAACGTCTAACCTGCTTGAAACAGCACTGTAAAGTGAAAAGTAGTGATGAGTGGAATATATAAATATGTTAAGGGTGAGTGTAGAGAGGATGGAGCCAGACTTTTCTCAATGTCGTCCAATGACAGGACGAGAG